>JAFEMH010006254.1:0-130421 GCA_022495995.1 Adenophora triphylla var. japonica | reverse complement strand
TTAGAGGCAATGCGGTTCAAATCCTCTAATTTAGAGACGGATTCAATTCCGGCCTCTCTAAATTTTAGAGATCGAGTTTTATATCTTGTCTCTAAAATGCAGACAGTTCGGAGAATCGATCTCTAAAATTAGAGACAGATTAAGAATCCGATCTCTAAATTAGAGACGAGAATCGAGAATCCGTCTCTAAATTAGAGACAGTTCTAGAATCTGTCTCGAAACTTTAGAGACAGATTTTAACCGTCTCTAATTTAGAGGCAGATTTTTGAATCCGTCTCTAATTTAGTGACAGATTCAACATCTGTCTCTAAAATTTAGAGACAGATTTAGTATCCGTCTCTAAATTTGACTTTTCTTCTATATACTTTCATTTGTTTAGTTTTTTTCTATCTTTTTTTATATAACTTTTTCTAAAAAAACCACTAATTAACAAAGGCTAAAATATTGTTTTCTAGTCAATAAAAATTTAAAAAAAATTAAAAATAAATATAGGGTAGTCCGTCCCACTTTTGACTTTTTCTTATATATACTTTCATTTGTTTAGTTTTTTTCTATCTTTTTTTCTATAACTTTTTCTAAAAAATCACTGATTAACAAAGGCTAAAATATTGTTTTCTAGTCAATAAAAAAAAATTAAAAAATAAAAAATAAATATAGGGTAGTCCGTCCCTATTTTGACTTTTCTTCTATATACTTTCATTTGTTTAGTTTTTTCTATCTTTTTTATATAACTTTTTCTAAAAAAATCCAATGATTAACAAAGGCTAAAATATTGTTTTCTAGTCAATAAATTTTTAAAAAATAAAAAATAAATATAGGGTAGTCCGTCCCTCTTTTGACTTTTCTTCTATATACTTTCATTTTGTTTAGTTTTTTTGTATCTTTTTTCTATAACTTTTTCTAAAAACCACTGATTAACAAAGGCTAAAATATTATTTTCTAGTCAATAAAAATTTTTTAAAAAATAAAAAATAAATATAGGGTAGTCCGTCCCTCTTTTGACTTTTCTTCTATATACTTTCATTTGTTTAGTTTTTTCTATCTTTTTTATATAACTTTTTCTAAAAAAACCACTGATTAACAAAGGCTAAAATATTGTTTTCTAGTCAATAAATTTTTTTAAAAAAATAAAAAATAAATATAGGGTAGTCCGTCCCTCTTTTGACTTTTCTTCTATAAACTTTCATTTGTTTAGTTTTTTTCTATATTTTTTTCTATAACTTTTTCTAAAAAAACCACTGACTAACAATGGCTAAAATATTGTTTTCTAGTCAATAAAAAAAATTAAAAAATAAAAAATAAATATAGGGTAGTCCGTCCCTCTTTTTGACTTTTCTTCTTTATACTTTCATTTGTTTAGTTTTTTTTCTATCTTTTTTTATATAACTTTTTCTAAAAAAAACCACTTTGATTAACAAAGGCTAAAATATTGTTTTCTAGTCAATAAATTTTTTTTTTTAAAAAATAAAAAATAAATATAGGGTAGTCCGTCCCTCTTTTGACTTTTATTCTATATACTTTCATTTGTTTAGTTTTTTTCTATCTTTTTTTCTATAACTGTTTCTAAAAAAAACCACTGATTAACAAAGGCTAAAATATTATTTTCTAGTCAGTAAATTTTTTTTTAAAAAAATAAAAAATAAATATAGGGTAGTCTGTTCCTCTTTTGACTTTTCTTCTATATACTTTCATTTGTTTAGTTTTTTTCTATCTTTTTTTATATAACTTTTTCTAAAAAAAACCACTGATTAACAAAGGCTAAAATATTGTTTTCTAGTCAATAATTTTTTTTTAAAAAAATAAAAAATAAATATAGGGTAGTCTGTTCCTCTTTTGACTTTTCTTCTATATACTTTCATTTGTTTAGTTTTTTTCTATCTTGTTTTATATAACTTTTTCTAAAAAAAACCACTGATTAACAAAGGCTAAAATATTGTTTTCTAGTCAATAATTTTTTTTAAAAAACAAAAAATAAATATAGGGTAGTCTGTTCCTCTTTTGACTTTTCTTCTATATACTTTCATTTGTTTAGGGGTTAGGGTTTAGGGTTTAGGGGTTAGGGTATAGGGTTTAGGGTATAGGGTTTAGGGTTTAGGGGTTAGGGATTAGGGTATAGGGTACAGGGTTTATGGTATAGGGTACAGGGTTTAGGGTTTAGGATTTAGGGTTTAGGGGTTAGGGTTTAGGGTTTAGGGGTTAGGGTATAGTGTGTAGGGTTCCCTATACCCTAAACCCTAACCCCTAACCCCTAACCCCTATACCCTAACCCCTAAACCCTATATCCTAACCCCTAACCCCTAAACTCTATACCCTATACTCTAAACCCTAAACCCTATACCCTAAACCCTAACCCCTAAACCCTATACCCTAAACCCTATACCCTAACCCCTAAATCCTATACCCTATCCCCTAAACCCTAAACCCTATACCCTAAACCCTAAACCCTAAATCTTATACCCTAACCCCTAAACCCTATACCTTAACCCCTAAACCCTAAACCCTAACCCCTAAACCCTATACCCTAACCCTATACCCTAACCCCTAAACCCTAAACCCTAACCCCTAACCCCTAACCCCACACCCTAAACCCTAACCCCTAAACCCTATACCCTAAACCCTATACCTTAAACCCTAAACCCTAAACCCTAACCCCTAACCCCTAAACCCTATACCCTAAATCCTAAACCCTATACCCTAACCCCTAAACCCTAAACCCTATACCCTATACTCTAAACCCTAAACCCTATACCCTAAATCCTAAATCCTATACCCTAACCCCTAACCCCTAACCCCTAAACCCTAAACCCTATTTGTAACTCAATTTCCATTTGGATTTTGAGGAAAGTCATAAAGATGAAAAAACTTTAAATGTCATTTAGAATGTAGAAAAAAATTAAAAAAAATAAACGAGGTAGTCGTATACCATTTTCACAAGATCGGGACACATTCCTTAAAACCCTAAATAATGGCACATATTTGTAACTCAATTTCCATTTGGATTTTGAGAAAAGTCATAAAGATGAAAAACACTTTAAATGTCATTTAGAATGTAGAAAAAAATAAAAAAAAATAAACGAGGTAACCGTATACCATTTTCACAAGATCGGGACACATAAAACCCTAAAAATCCTAAATAATGGCACATATTTGTAACTCAATTTCCATTTGGATTTTGAGGAAAGTCATAGAGATGAAAAACACTTTAAATGTCATTTAGAATGTAGAAAAAAATTAAAAAAAATAAACGAGGTAGCCGTATACCATTTTGACAATAACATCATTATTAGTCTTATTATTAAGTATTATTACTAATTACTATTTTCTTTAAAGATTAAATTATTGTTATTGTTAATAAGTATTTTTTATAATTTATTAATATCAATTATTACTTAGGTATATTAATATTTCTTAGAAGTTTAAATTATTAAATTATTATTAATACATTTAAAATAATTAAATTAATGAATATTTTATTAATTAATAACATTATTATTTTTGATGTTATGTATTATTACTAATTATATAATAATAATTATTAATAAATTCAATTATATATTTGAATAATTAACAATAACATCATTATTAGTCTTATTATTAAGAATTATTACTAATTATTTGATAATGTTATTATTCTTGATATTAGGCATACTACTATAACTAAAATTTTGGGTAAATCAAATAAAAGCATGTAAATATTTTAGATAACTTCATGTAAATTTTAGTAATAAAAAAAATCTAAAATATTTTTTCCTATTCAATAAAAAATAATAAAAATTACTAGTTATTATTAATACTATTATTAATATTATTACTGTTTATATACTTAATATTAATATTATTTAATTAATCAATTATATAATTAATAATTTATTAATAAATATTATTAATAATAAATATTATTATTTTTAATATTAGGCATAAATATTTTAGTTAATGTATAATATAGTGTGAAATAAATATAAGTATGTAATGTGGGATTGTTTGATTGGGTTTAAAAATTTCACGGGAATTGAGAGGCAAACAAGATCTGACCCTTCAATCCATTCAATCCAAAGGCCCAAAATAATTTAAACAAACCCACTTACTCCCTCCCACTCCCTATTTCACTCCTCATTTCTCTCTCTCTCCGTCATTTTGAATTTACAGAACCCCCCAAACCCAGTTCGCCGTTCTCTCTCTCTCTCTCATTTCCCAGCTCCCTCACCGTCCCTTCAGAGCCTTCGCCGTCGCCGGAGCTACTAATACCTTCGCCCTCCGTCACTCTCTCTATTTCTCTCCCTTCAACAAACCTATTATCTCTTCACCTTACGCCGCCGTCACCCTCCGCCCTCCATCACTCTCTCTCTTTCTCCATTTGTAGTCTCTGTCGAACCTCGGTAGGAGCCAATCGAGGAGAAGGTGGAGAAACGATGTGAGATCCGGCGATAAATCAATCTTTAACACAAAATTGGGTTTGGTTTTTTAGTTTCTAATTTTCGATTTGATTGATTTTCGATTGTTTTCTTTGTTTGATCTTTTTTTCAATTTGTTTTCCATTGTTGGGTTTGGTTTTGGTGGTGAATGCGGCGATGGTTGCGAATCCGTGAATGGTGAATCTGTTTTTCAATTTGTTTTCGATTGTGGTGAATGCGGCGCCGGTGATGGTGTTGCTTAGGTGATTGAGACGGTGGTAGGGTTCTTTGGTGGGACGGTGGTGTGTTCTTCAGTGGACCGGACGGCGCCGGTGAAGGTTGTTGTTGGTGGAACCGTGGAAGTTTGTGAGAATTTGTTTGAGTATAAAAGAAGTTTAGGGATCAAAGTGTAATTATGAAATATCAAGGACTTATTTGAGATTAATAAAAATTAATGGGTGATTTGAGAATAAGAAAAATTAAAGGGATGATTTAATATATATTTAAAAATATATATTAATATATTTTAAATATATATATATATATAAATATATATATATATATATATATATATATATATATATATATATATATATATATATATATATATATATATATATATATATATATATATATATATATATATTTAAAATATATTAATATATATTTTTAAATATATATATAATTTTTTTTTAAAAAAAATATCAAGTTAGCTACAGAAATATCCGTCGCTAAAATGGTTCGAAAATAAAACGAGAATTTAAATAGAGACGGAAAATCTGTCGCTAATTCGTAGATGGTCATATCTGTAGCTAATTCAGACACGGACATATCTGTCTCTAATTTAGAGACGGACATATCTGTCTCTAATTTAGAGACGGCTATATCTGTCTCTAAATTAGAGACGGATATATCCGTCTCTAAAATAGCTACAAAATAGCGACGCCCAATTTAGCGACAAACCTGCATCCACGGAATAGCTACGGAACAAATCCGTAGCTAAATTCGATTTAGCTACGGAATCTTCATTTTAGCTACGGAATTTGCCGTAGCTAAAATGAATTTTCCTTGTAGTGAATGTTGAGGGCGAGGTGGCGCATCTGTCTGAACTTGCGGTGAGGGCGAGGTAGCGCCTTTGTCTGAACTTGCGGTGAGGGCGAGGTTACGCCTCTGTCTGAACTTGCGGTGAGGGTGAGGTTACGCCTCTGTCTGAACTTGCGGTGAGGGCGAGGTGGCGCCTCTATCTGAACTTGCGGTGAGGGCGAGGTGGCGCCTCTGTCTGAAATTGTTGAAATGTTTGAGGCCGGGGGGCGCCTCTGAACGAGTTGTTGAGGTGTTGAGGACGTGGTGCAGCCTCTGGCTGAGATGATGAGGACGTGGGACGCCTCAGGTGCTGGACAAGGAGAGGAGGGATGGCTCGTCTTCTTTTTTCTTCTTCGTTCTGACTTCTGCGGACGTCTTGGAGTATTCGGTCGAGGAAGGTGCTGAGTTCACCGAGGATGATGAGGTGGTTGGCGGAGGCGCCGAGATGTGTGAGTCTTTACCAGGCGGTAGTGCCGATGAATAAGAGTAGGACTCTTTTTTTTCTTTTCTGTTCATGTTAGTGAGGAGAGCAACAAAATAGTTGTATTTATATGCACAATGTAACGAACTCTTTTATTTTTTTGCTTTAGGGGTTGTTTCTAATGCCTTTTTTTATGTTATGTGCATGTCGCACGAGCTTGAAATGGCTTTGGTAAGGCTTTTGAGCTGTTGGGGGCTGAAGCAGCTTTAGCAATTTCATGAGCGACGGCGGGAGTGATGTCTCCTGGGACATGTTTGTTGGATGTGGCTGGCTATTGGCGGGCTGGTGAGGACATCGTTCCTTTGGCTTTGAGGGAAACTTTCCTCGGTGTAGATCGTCTGGTGATGGGGGATCGGTTCATGCATGGGGGAAGCCCCTGCTTTGCTTGCATTATGGTTGCGAGAGGGGCTCCAAGCCATGCCAGAGTCTCCGGCATCTCTTAGTCCGTGGACGTTTGCTCGACGACCTCTTGTCTTGGAGACGGATCAGTCTGCTTGGGAAAGGTGGATGGTTTGACTTGGCACGCATCCCCTCCGTTGGTGGGTTCCTCATTGGGGAATTGAGACTAGGAGGGCTTGTCAGGAAGGTTCCTATGTTGTCAGAGTTCCGTGTTTGTCTTGGTCCTTTTTCTATGTTCCATCGTTTGTTTTCAGGCAGTTCGGAATGAGGCAGGAGCCTGTGATGGGTTAGGAAGGCATTGCCACTATGAAGGTAGCCTCCTTCTGGATGATAGATCCAGATGCCTTTCTGTATTTTTTGAGGGTATGGAAGTATTCCGCTTTCCCTCCTGTGGTGCTCCTTCGACGTCGGGAGAGTGTTATGTTGACCACCGAGTACCTGGATGAGCAGCATGTCGGACAGACCCAAGTGGTTTTGGGGAGCAGGCATGAAGTGATTCTCGGGTAAGGTTGCCATCTTAGCTATATCCTTAGAAGTGCAGAAGCCTGGTCTAACCCTCATGATGTCATGGGAGACGCTTCGTTTGACTATGAGACCAGATTTGACTGACTGATGGGGAGGGGTCCCCCTTTGCAAGCTCGCAGGGAAGAGATCGGAACCGAGGCACGGGTGAACGATGCTCTGCGAGCGGCTGGTTCATTTGACACGATGAGGAGGACTCCTGATCTCGGAATGAGGGAGACAGAGCTCGCTCATTTGGAATGAAAGAAGACTCGTTGGGGACGAGAGAAGGAAGGAAAGAGTGACGAAGGGCCAATCGCGAGTAGCATGGAATGACCTTCTGAAACACTTAGTATCCATTCATTTTCATTGCAGACACATTGTTTGTTAAATGTTTTAAGTTGTCTTTTAGCATGTTGTGAATCGAGAGTAGACCGTGCTTGAACTCATCAAAAAGTGTTTTAACTGTGATGATTTGTGATTTACTTTTAAAGCTTTGTCGAGACGGAAAATCTCTTGCTTGCTTCTTGTCTGAGCCTTGGCGGCGTCAATTTTTGGAATTTTGTGTATTCCTTAGACCGAACCAATGAAGGCTGCCTACGTTCCCCTCGGACTGAGAGGCTCAGGTCTGGGTAGTTCGACTCTCTTTTGTGGGAGAAATGACTCGTAATGTACACTCGCAAGGACGTATTTATTTTTGAAAAGGTGGGAACGGGTCCCCTTTTGTGTGAATGCCTTATTTGATGTAGGCACAAAAAACACGCTTTTGGGTTTGACTCTTTTGAGAGAGTATGAGCATTGAAAAGCTTGTAAAAGTGTATGGAAGTCCTTGCTGAGAGAAAATTAGTGTTTAGCTCTATTTTTCCTATTTTGTAGAAAAAGAAGACTTGTCGAGACATTTGAAAACTTGATTTGTTCACAATGATCACTTGTTTGCTTAAAACCCTTTGTCGATGTTCGGGTTATTCAACAATAAAACTTGATATGCTTGATTAATCATGAGGAGAAAGTCAACCGGTATCAAGGATCGAGTTGGTCTGGTGTGAAGGAAGGTTTGTGTATAGGAGAGGTCATTGATGAGATCGGGTTTGTGAATTTGTATGTGTTTATGACCGGACCATTTCTGGTTGCCTACGTTCCCCTTAAGACAAGGTGCTCAGGTCGACGTAGTTCGGGGTCGAATCGTTTTGGCTTTAGGGCCAGGGCATGAATATTTGTGCGGCCTTTGACGAAAAGGCTCGGAAAGCTGAATGATGAGGCACGGGCCTTGAGGTGATTCCTTGACAAGTCGTATTTGACGACAATTTAAGTGACTCCCTTGCTTCTTGTTTGTTGGCGCTGGGTCCTTGACATCATTTTTGTGAAGCTTTTGCTTGAGCTCCTCTTTTTCTTTTGAAAGCTTCTGCTTGAGCTTTTTTTTTTGTGTAGCTTCTTCTTGAGTTTTTTTTTTGAAGCACATGAGGGCGAAGGCATGCCCCTGCTTGAACTTTCTTGATGTGCACGAGGGCGAAGGCAAGCCCCTAGATTGTTGTCGACATGGGGTCAATCTTTTGATGCTGAGTGCCCTGTTGTTGTCCTTTGATGTTGCCGCCATCATTGACTTGGTCAAGGTGATGGTGGGGACATGTTTTGGAAAGTGTATGGCTTGATGGAGGCCTTTGTGTGGGGTACGATAAGGTGTATGGGGAGCTATCGATTGACTTTCTCACACCAATTAATCAAATCATTAATCATTTGTGGAATTACTTGTTGAGCAATGCAAGTGATCACATAGAACAAAACCATTTCATTAAATGTAATGTGGGGTGCAAAATAATGTCTCAAGTCTAGCAAGAAAAGAAGGAAGACTTATATATGGAAAATTGAAGACTTAATTACAATGTCCGAGGAGGACTTGAGAAAAGTACTAAAACCTACGAGGTTGACTATACGATTCTTTTTGTGTTTTTTTTTTAGAGTGTAGGGGGGAAAAGAGGACTCGATGTTCTTTGGGCGAAGTATCGATGGAGAAATTCTCCGATTTGCGTCTCTGAGGGCTCTTCAGCAGTTCCCCAAATTCATTTTGGTTAGAACCTTCTCGGCAGCTTGGGCCCGATTTTCCTCTCGTTTGACAACATGCTTAAAGATTTGTTTTAATGCATTGTTCATTAATGTGTCTGTGTCTTTACCAAGTGAATCATTATTAACTGTTTTTGATTAGTTAATTTATCATTTGTTAAAGTGGCAATGAGGGGATACTCAGAAAGGTCGATCTTTTATTCAAAGCATAAGAAAGCGCGGTTTATGTTACAAACACATAATCTTTAGGCGTAAGGCCGTCAGACGACTCGAGAGACTCGAACTTAAATACGACAGACTCGAGGTCTTTTATTTTTGAAGATAGACTCTAGGAGATGGGGGGTTAGTCCAAGCTTCTCATCCTATCTCTTCTTGCTGGCTGTGGGTCCGCGTTTGTGAAAGTTACGCCGTTTTTTATGCTGCCACTTGCTCGGCCTGTCTCGAACTGCCTTATCTCCGGGGAGGGCTCGATCCATCCCTTGGTGTGCCCTGATTCCGGAAAGGAATATTGGGGAATAACCATTCTTGGATTCTTTCTTCTGAATTCTTCATTGCGGAAGCCCCAGGTTCCGTCTTCACGTCCCCAATCATCACGGGAATTTGCCGAGGACTTATCCACCATGCTTACCCCGTCATTTCCAGGGAAAGGGTTTCCGACTGTGTTGGGACCGCGGGGGCGTTCCAACTTTCCCTCTTCGATTAGCCCTTGGACCACTTGTTTTAGCACGAAGCAATTGTCGGTGGTGTGACCGGGGTAGTTGTGGAAGGCGCAGTGCTTGCTCATATCCATGTTGGGCTTGCGAGAATTTGGTTGGAAATCCTCAAGGGGTTTGAGAATGTTCCTCTTTACTAGTATCTCGAGGACTTGGCTCAAGGGCATCCCGAGGTTATCGAAATGCTGGAACTGTGGTATGCGAGGGGGATTGTTGTTCCTCGGGGGTGCTTGATCGCGGTTTACTTGGGCTCCGTTTTGGATGTAGCGAACTGCTCTGGTAACCTCTTTCTTCTTGTTTGGAGGTGGATTAACTGATGGGATCGCCATTTGGGAGTCTCGGGGAGGCACTTGGGTGTATACCAACCCGTATCCTGGATTATTGAAATTGGGGGCATGATTGCCCGGACCACTAAGGGTTGCGTTTGGGAATTGGGGAAACGTTTCATTAGCCCCAAGTGGCAGTCCAGCGGGTGGAAGGTTTGAAATGTCGGGATATCCGCTTCGATGTCTGTCCCTGGTAAACATTGGGATTTCAAGTTGCGGCTGCGGGGCTCATACAGAGGCACAGGATTGAATTCCAGGGGATATTGAGAGGTGTTAGGATATGAGGAAGCGGGCCCATAGGTGTGCTGAGGTTGGAAAATCGGAGCTGTTTGACTGAGGCTCGAATGGAGCTTTGAGCGGGAGTTGCCTTGCATTGCTAGGTTTCCGTGGCTTTGTGAAGGAGGGACCAGCTGATAGCTTTGGGAAACCGGGGGAACAGGCATTTCTTCGCCTTCTATGAGGACAAAGGTTCCATCGGGTTGGGGAACCGCTACAGCTCCGCATTGGTGCATGGCATATTCGATCCAAGCCTGCTGCTCTTCTAGGCGTTTCTCGAGAGCCTTAAAAGCTTTCTAAACTTCTTCCATTGTTTGGAATTTTCCCGGGGGCGGGGTTCCGTTTCCCTCACTGTTATCTACCGACCTAGCCATGGGGAGTCGATGGAGTGCCCTGGTGGTTGTACTGGGAAGGCTGTTGGACCTTGCGGCTTTAACACTGGAAGGGCGGCTCCCGGGTACTCTTAACCACTCTCGATTCGCTGGAGGGGGTGACGGGTAAGTTTTAGACATGGGAAGGCCTTTTGGATAAAAGGGGGGAAAGCTCACGTGACATGCAGTTTTCTAGGGGTGTAAGCGGTTTAGCTCAAACCGCGGTTTGAGACCGAGCCGAGCTAAACCGTGGGGTTTAGCTCGGTTTTTTTATTTGAGTGGTTTAGCTCGGTTTGAAAAAATGCCAAACCGAGCGGTTCGGTTTAGCTTGCGGTTTGAGGGTGCCGAGCCGAGCCGAACCGAGCCGAGCTAAACCGTTTAGCTTTCAAACCGAGCTACGAGACCGAGCTACGAAACCGAGCTACGAAATCGAGCTACGAGACCGAGCTACGAGACCGACCTACGAAACCGAGCTATGAAGTCAAACCAAACCACCATAAACCATAATCCTAACCATTCATTCCAAATCAAATTAATCCCTACCTTTAATTTATTTCAAAACCCTAAAATCTTTAATACATTACCTCTGTCTCTTGGAGAACTTTCATTATATCTCTTTTCCTTCTCTCTCTTCCCCTTTTCTCTCTAAAGTAGATCTCACCATCGCCGCCTCACTCACCGTCGTCGCCTCTCACCGTCGCCGCCGCTCACCGTCGCCTTCTCTCTCTTCCCCTTCTCTCTCTAAAGTAGATCTCACCGTCGCCCCCTCACTCACCGTCGCCGCCTCTCTCACCGTCGCCGCCTCTCACCGTCGTCGCCTTCTCACCGTCGAGAACAAAAGTAGAGGTATGTTGTATACACCTAACTTAGACGATACTACCCTTTTTTGTACTAAAATTGTATCTTTACCTGAAACTTACATTTAGTGGTTTATATGTTTTCTTCGGTACTTTGCTAGTTTAGATCATTACCAAGCAGTCTTTTGTGGCACATACTCCTAATGGAGGCATAAACCTACCCATATTTTTGTTCTTATTTTATTTTTATTTTTTTGAGGCTTGTATGCTTGACAAGATGTCAGATGTCAGTACTTTGCTAGTTTTGATTTTTGATCCTAATTTTCGTCTTTAATTTTTTGCTTTCTATAATCGAAGGCTTGACAGTCTGATTACTATAGGAACAAACAATAAAATGCATACATATATTTAGTATTCATATATTTAAGAGAGAAAATTTAACTCTGATATTTTTTCAGAGTAATTTTACACTGTTACAAACAGGGTACAACTAAGTAAGCAAAGGATGGAGTATTTGGAAATGTTGAAATTGTACATCATAAGTATGCTGTTCAACCAACAATAGTATGTTCCTCATTATTTTTTAAAAGTTGAAACAATACATCAGAACTATGCTCTTAAACAGAAAGCCTATCTTTTGAGTTCATATATTGCATTCAATGGATGAATTTCAAGTTGAAACAATGAGTGCATGTTTTAGCATTTGTTTTGGGATCTATGCTTATGACAAAATGTAATTGTAAATTTGTTTGGTTGATTCAAACCGCGGTTCAAACCGAGCTAAACCGAGCTAAACCGATTTAGCTCAGCTCGGTTCGATTTTTTTTTTAGCTCAGCTCAGTTTGGAATTTTTTCAAACCGATACTAGCGGTTTGGCTCCTAAATTTGTCCAAACCGAGCTAAACCGAACCATTTACACCCCTACAGTTTTCGCTTTTATTATTATTATTATTATTTGTTGTTTTAATGTACTTAAAACGGTGTTTTCTCAGAACCTTAGGTAGATTGGAAAAGATTGCTCTTCTTTTTCGCAACTATGCTAGATCCTGGGTCAGTGGAGACCATCTGTGCGGCTATAAGCCCCTCGTTTTGCACCTCTATTTCGACATCCCGGGGTGGACAGCCCCGGGCGAGGGTCCTATAGGGCAAGCGATTTCCACCGACCTAAAAGAAAAATCGAACCTAAGGACCGAGCCTGTCATGTTCGTTTTAATGCGTAGCCATGTGAATAATGAGCCGAGCCGGCACCTGAGTCAAGATCAGGTCAAGAGTTCGACATGACCTCTCTGTGACGTTAGGCGTTGGCTGGGTCACATCGTCATGGCTGACGTATTAAAGGCTTGATGACATGGTGTCATGTGGGCATGGATGTTATCCGGGACGGAACGTCGTCTGGGTGTAGCTTCGGAAAATCAAGATCGGGTCAAGATTCGCTTTGCTTGCGCAAGGGATCTTGAGTTTTCGAGCCTTGACTCAGAAAATGGCCGGCATGTGATATGTATCCAGGCTGTATGACACGGACTGGGTAAAAACCAACCGAGTCTGGACAGAGTGTGACTCAAGACTCGAACGTGCAGGGTTGACGCTTGGCTAGGATGGGATGTTTGGAATGATCCCGTGCGCGTCCGAGAGGCGTAGGAAGGCCAAACGAACTGCAACTAAGACCACTCCAGGTTAAGGGTTGTAGTGTGCAGTGTACCCGAGGCAGCAATGCGCGTAGTGTGCGGTGTACCGATGCAGCAGTGCGAGTAGCGTGCGGTGTACCGAGGCTGCAGTGCGAGTAGCGTGCGGTGTACCGAGGCAGCAGTGCGAGTAGTGTGCGGTCTCTAAAATTCTTTTTATGAGTAAAGCAGAAGTTTTTGAAGAGTTTTTGAAGAATTTTAAATGTATGTACAGATGTATATTGATGCATTTTTTTATTTTTTTTTGTAAAATAAAAAGTAAAGCACATACACACACACACACAACAGTTAAAGAAAGGGGTAAAATGAAAGTTTGACCCTCATCATTATTTTAAAAATCTTTTGTTTTGTTTAAAAGTTTTTAAAATAAAATGTCCCCAGCGGAGTCGCCAACTGAAATTACCCGGATCCGGCTCGCGCGCGGAGGCCTTGGCATCTCGCATCGTCGTTGGGAATCGCCCGAATCCGAGAGGCAGCGCAATCGCGCCCCGACATCTGGTGTTCCGTTTTACGTTTGCGTTGGCGGGAGGTGTCTCGCTGTGTTTTTGCTTTGTAGAGTCGCCACGCCGTTTTGATTAAGCCCAAAACATTGAGAAAATGCATCAGTTTAAAAATAAATTGTTTTTATGTGATGAGATTTTTGAGTTCGGAGGTCAGATTACTCCTCGGGAAGAGAATATTAGAATATTAGAGCTCACCCAAGTAGCCTCGTAAAAACGAGTCTTTCGATACCCCTTCTTTCTTTAAATGTGGTGTGTGTGTGTATTTTAAAAATGCATGCTGAGTCGGATGTCTACATTGTACACTGCTTATTAAAATGTATTGAAATAGTGTAGGAAGGAAGCCTTACCAATATTGGTTCGTGTCTGTCTTCCGCAGGGGAATAGTATTTGAGGATGGAATAGTGTTCCGGGGCGGACCGGGATTGCTTCGGGATGTGCCGGTGGTCTGTGGACAGAGCTTCGGCGTGCCTCGAGATTGTCAAGTGTGCACTCGGACAGAGTTTTGGCGTGCGTTGGGATCGTTGGTTGGATTCGGGCAGAGGTTCAACGTGCGTTGGAATAGTCGGTTGGATTCGAGCAGAGGTTCGGCGTGCGTTGGAATCGTCGGTTGGATTCGGGCAGAGGTTCGGCGTGCGTCCGAATTGCCGGTTTGGCTCGAAAAGGGCTGGGACACCTCGGGAAAGACCAGGCAAGGCCTCGGAGTACCACGAGGGGCTTCAGAGTACCTCGAGAGTGCCTCGGGGCAGCGCGGGATCGTCTCGGGAGCGCTCGGAAAGGCTTTGGAGAACCACAAGGGAGCTCGGAAGGCCTCAGGAGGATCCGAAAGGGGCCGGGAGTGCCTCGAAAGGACTTAGAGGGGATGCCAGAAGGCCTAGGGAGAGAGGAGAAGAGGGATGTGTGAAAAATGAGGGAGGGGGAGCCCTCTATTTATAGTGTAGGAAAAAATGCAAGAAGGTCCGTACGGACCTCCCTGCTTAATCCAAATTTTTAGTTTTCCTCGATTTGAGGGAATAATGTGGACTTTAAGAGGATTTTTGTAATGATTATGTCTGGTGCAAAGAGGTCCATATGGACCTTTTTGGCATACAAAGAGGTCCGTACGGACCTTCCATGCCTTTGTGATTATGATGGCAAGCTAGCTCTCGTCGAGAGCTTTCAAACCATATATGGCACGTCTCAATCGGAGTTCGTATGAATGAGTTATAACCTCCGGAAGTTTGCCCTTAGTTTTTTCCGTATGCTTGGATGGAGAGTGATCCAGATTGGGGTACTTACAAGGGGCACTACAATATCTTACCTTTACTAGGCCGGATATCTCCTATGCTGTCCAACAGGTGTGTCTCCACATGCATGATCCCTAGAGTCATCATATGGCTGCTTTGAAACGCATACTGCGTTATGTTCGTGGGATGTCTTCTTTTGGTCTACACCTTACCCGCTCCTCTACTTCTTCTCTCACGTCATTCACAGACGCTGATTGGGGAGGGTGTCCGGATACCCGTTGTTCTACCTCAGGTTATTGTGTGTTTTTAGGGGATAATTTGATCTCGTGGTCTTCTAAACGTCAACCTACCCTGTCTCGATCAAGTGCCGAGGCCGAATATAGGGGCGTGGCTAATGTGGTGGCCGAATCCTGCTGGTTACGCAATTTACTTCTTGAACTTCATGTACCACTTTGTAAAGCTACATTGGTCTATTGCGACAATATTAGTGCTATATATTTGTCCGATAATCCAGTCCAACATCAACGCACTAAACATATTGAGCTGGACATTCTATTTGTTCGTGAGAAAGTGGCTAAAGGACAAGTACGGGTGCTCCATGTTCCTTCTCGTAATCAACTGGACGACATATTTACTAAAGGACTTCCGCGCGTACTTTTTGATGATTTTAGAGCCAGTCTAAGCATCCGTCCTCCTCCGGCTTCGACTGCGCGGGTATGATAATATATATTGTACAGTAGATTGTGTATATCTCCTAATTAGTTAAGGATATCTCCTAGTCAATCTCCCAGTCAATAAAGGAGATCTCCATATCTTCTATTCTAGGAAGGTCTCTATTGTACTATGTATATATATTTGAGTCATGAAGCAATACAACTCACGGATTGAAATTCTTTAATTTTGAATCTATATATGATTTTAAGTTTTTTTTTTTTTGGAACGTTGAGGATTCACTTTTAGAATTTTATGGCCCTTTGAAGAAAGTGAGGATGAACTCGGTGGTGAGCGGGAATTGGTGGGTGGTGAAGGGGGTGATGGTGGAATGGTGGTGAGTATAGTTGATATGATTTAAAAGTAAATAAATAATATAATCTTTAACTGAGATTTTTAACGAAATTTAATTTTTCATTAAGTTTAAGAGACAATTTTTTAAAGGAAGTTTAACCCTTTCATGTTAAATGACATCTTTGCCCATTAAAATCACGTATGATGCACGTGGCCCGATTTCTAACAAAAGTTTGCGTTTTAACGATTTTTTCATTGCATTGCAAATAAATCTCAATGTGAGGAATGAGATTGCAAAAAATTTAATGTTGATAGTCACATTTCAACAGTTGATAAAACTTGGGTAACTAATATGCAATTTTCCATCTAAAAAATTAAGTTTGAATGAGTTGATTTTATAAAAAAATTATTTTTTTAATAATTGAAAAAATGATTTTTTAGTATTATAAAATGTAAGTACTAATGATAAAAAAATCTAATAGTATTACAAAGGTCAGTTTGAAGGACTAACACATTGTAACATTAACATTGACATTGACACTTTATAATACTAATACTCACACTTTGAAATTTTGTTTTAAAGAATGTCAGTGTGTGTTAAAGAGTAATAGCTGAAATGTTTAAAAGTGTATAGTATGTATTAAAATGTTATTGTATGCCTTAAATAGTGTTGGTGTGTGGCTTAAAAAAAATATCAGTTGTATTGATAAAGAGTGTCAGTGGTAGTTCTAAAAAAATGTCACTAATAGCATTAAAAAAATGGGGCAATTACCAAATCGTTTCTCATACTAACAAAAAGATCACCTATGACACATATTTTCGAAAACAACCACCAGGTACTCTCTTTATAAATACACACGCGTTTATCAGCTGTTACACCCTCTCTCCTCCCTTGTTTTTTTCCATCAAAACTTTAAAATAAAATATCTTAATATCAAGAAGCAAAAAATAAATTCGAGAGCAACGTTGTGTTCGTATCGTTAAAACGAATCAAACTAGTAGTATCAACATATAATCTGAATCAAATTTCTGAAGTTCACAATTGTTCCAAGTTCACAGTTGTTTTTCACGGTTGTTCAAATAACAACTAAGAGAAGTTCGCAGTTGATTTAGTTAAGTTCATAATTTTTACATGAAAATGTCTTCTATTTTGCTTATTTCATTGTTGTTTTAGCTAAGTTCACAATTGTTTTTAGTCTTTTTATGGCCTTAAGTTTTTCTTTTTTATGAAATTAACAAAAACAATTGTGAACTTAACTAAAAACAATTGTTAACTTAACAAATATGTCAAATAATCTTATAAAAATGCAAAAATAGAGGAAATAAAAGACTAAAACAACTGTGAACTTATCAAATATGTCAAATAACTTCATAAAATTGCAAAAAATAGAGGTTCTAAAGATAAAAAACAACTTTAAAGTTAACTAAAAACAAATGTGAACTTAACTAAAACAACTGTAAACTTAACAAACATGTTAAATAATCTCATTAAAAATAAAAAATAGAGGCCATAAAAAACTAAAACAATTGTGAATTTAGCTAAACAACTGTGAATTAACTAAAAATAAAAGACATTTTCATGTAAAAATTATGAACTTAAAATCAACTGTGAAATTCTTTTAGTTGTTCTTTGAACAACTGTGAAATTCTAAAAAACAATTGTGATTTGGATTAACTGTTAACTTCTCAAAATTGATTTAAATTATATGTTGATGCTACTAGTTTGATTCGTTTTAACAATACGAACACAACGGTGCTATTAGATTTTTTTTTGACATTTGAATTTTAAGATATTTTATTTTAAAGTTTTGAGAGAAAAAAACGAGGAAGGAGAGAGGGTGTGACAGGTTGTCCCTTAATGACACGCGTGTCTTTAAACTAGCGAGAGACTAGGTAAAATTTTGATTATATTGCCGAATTGAGTGATTAAGTTATAAAATCATTTTCTTAATTGGTCTTTTCACTTGGGTGAAAGACCTATCGGTAGTTTCCCCTTAAAAAATGTAAATGCTAGCCCCGAGAAGTGTCATGTTAATAATAATTTTTTTTTTTAAAAAAGAAGTCGATAATATAATAATAATTAAGAGTTGGTGTTATAAAAAACGCATTTTTTTTTAATTTTAAGGAAAAAACCATTTTTGCACCTGCACTTAATAATATATTCACTGACACTCTTTACATTAACATTTTTTTATACTAACACTTTTTTATCCTACACTAACACTCTTTTATACTGACACTTAATAATAAATGCATTGACACTGTTTACACTTGCATTTGTTTATACTAATACTGACACTTTTTAACACTAACACTGACACTTAATAGTATATGCAATGACATTCTTTACACTTACACTTGTTACACTACCACTGTTACTTTTTTACACTAACACTGATATTTAATAATACATGCACTAACACTTTTTACACTGGCACTTTGTTACACTAACACTGTCACTTTTTTACACTGCCACTTAATAATACATACACTGACACTCTTTAAACTGCCAATTTATTACTCTAACACTGACAATAATGCGGGAATCAAACCATGTTTTTTCTAATTTTAATGAAAAACCCGTTTTTTTTTAATATTTTGGCCATAATTAAATAAATACAGAAATTTAGTTGAAAAAATGACAAATAAAAAAAAAAAACATGGTGGCCCCACAAAGGTGGTAGCGCAAAACCGGCGACGACGGAGGCGGTATGGCTTTTAGTGAAAAATCAATTACTGACCTACCACATATAGTCAAGAATCTCGTTCCTATTTTCACTTTTCTCTCTCTCTCTCTCTCTCTCTCTCTCTCTCTCTCTCTCTCTCTCAATATACTCCTTCATTTCCAGTTCTTTATTACATCACTTTCTCTCTCCTCTCTCTTTTTTGTCACTATTTCTTTCTCTCTCTCCAACTAATATTATACATACTTGATTACTGTTGCTTGCGCCATTGAAGCTCAATATTGTTGTTGAATTTTGGTGATATGATGGGAATGGCGAACAATTTTCAGATGAAGATAGTGAAAGGAGATGCTGGTTTTGTCCTTGAGGACGTTCCTCACTTGAGCGATTACATCCCCAATCTTCCAGTATATATATACACCTCTCTCTCTCTCTCTATATATATATACCTCTCTGATTATCTATATCTGTGTGCAATTTCTTGTATTTGCATGTAATTATTTGCATCAATTTTTTTTCCGAGTATGGAGTGATTTCTCATGTATAGTTGCGTTGTGTGATTGTTGATTGTCAATCTCCTTCATTTGATTGTGTGTGTTTTGTTGTACAAATTATTTTTTTACATGTTCTTGTGTTTTTTTGTTGGATAAATTTTGTTTAATGATTTTGGATCACTTGTATCTTCAATTTTGAAATTGTACTGTAGAAGGAGTGTTCGATTTGATTCAATTAGCTTTGGATAATGTTAGGGATCCTATAAATGATTTCAATTTACTCTGCATGCAAGTATTTTAGGTTTGTTTGTGTGGTTGGTGCTCCATAGGCATGTGTTTTTTGACAACCTCTGTTCGATATAGATAGTCCCAACTTTTTAGTGGTCATTTTGATTGAACTTTGACATAAGATTTCGGAAAAAATAATTAATATAAATGAAATTCCAAAACTTGTTATTGATACATAGTTACAAATACCACCAATAACAATTTTTTGAATTTCATGGGGATAAATAGATTAACATAAATTATTAGTCAAAGTGCAACCTGAGTGGGACTATCTTTATGGGACGGAGGGAGCATTTTTTTCCTCTTCAGTTATGTTCGTTAAGATGGCGTATTGGCCATTTCTGTTCTGAGGCATGTTAACGAACTGTGGTATTGGACGTATGTGATTTAGTAATCAACTCCGTGGTTTACACGAGGAGTTTCTGACTGGACCTTCAATAGTTGACGGCAACTATTTTCCATATTCCCCCTTCCCAAAAGAAAATAAAAGTATAGAAGTCATACTCCAACTTTATTGGTCAATTAGTTTGAAATCTCTTAATAAAAATTTCCTTCTTTGGGGAAACTCTAAAAGTTGCTCACTGTAGTGTTTCAGTATTTGTATTTTTTAATGATTGTAATTTTTGACCTAAAACATAATAAATGTATGTTCATTAGTGATTTGATAGTGTTCTAGGTCGAAATCCTTTATAGGAGTGGACTATTCTTTTGGCTCAGACAGTCAGAGTGAGCATTACAAGTGTTGAGTATTATAATCTTTATGCTGTACTTAGTAGTTTGATGCTTGGTGGACACCCTTCTACCTGTTTTTCACTCGTTCTCTTGTTTATAACTGACTGACGTCTGGGAAAGGACAAGAGAGCAAGGATGGAATTGATTAAATTCAATCTTGGACTTTAAGTTATGTTACCTCCACTCAAATTAATGTTACTTTACTGCATAGAAGGAAAACTTTCATATAGAAGTAAATGAGAATATTTGAATTTACTTGTATAGATTTGTGTATCCTGTACTAATGCACTTCCTTTACCTTTTAACGCTTAATTACAAGGGTTGGGTTCTTTATTTTCTTGCAGACGTATCCCAATCCACTGAGGTCAAATCCTGCGTATTCAGTTGTGAAGTGAGTTATTTGTAGATTTTCTTTAAATCATAAGTTTCTTTCACTCACAGTCTTTGCCACTTGTGGTTTTTACTGATTGTTGTTCCATTTATAAGAAGTTATTTAATGGTGTGATATTGATTTCAGGCAGTATTTTGTTGACGCTGATGATACTGTCCCCCAAAAGGTGAGTTATTTATTTATCTATTATTGCTTCCTATCTTGATTCATCTTTTTCACATTGAGTACTACATCCTAAATCATGGTCCTTATTTTTTAGATCTTCAATGGTTTCACTTTGATCGGTCGCCTTGTAATGATGTTTTCCTCTTTGACTTAGTACATACCTCATTCAACTTAGTGAAAACTTTTCCCCATTAAATCATCAATTGAAGTACTGTACTAAAATAATTCAATGGTCTCTTAAATTTTTTCCTTGGCCGATGTGTTATATTATTTGCAGTAGATGTTATGTTGACACGCCCTTCAACCCCCCCCCCCCCCGGGGCGTCTCTCTCTCCGGCCTTGCATCTAGTTGTAGTTGTTCATGAATAATAATAACAACATTCAGATATGTGGATCTTTACCCAACATACATGTTTCTGCGAACGACAAAATTTTCATCGTATATGCTTCTTGCAAAACCTAGAAAGGGTTAAGGTTTATTTATACAATTATTGTGTTCCCACCAATCCACAGCTAATGCTGTTTCAACTATTTCGGTTTGAAGAAAAAAACAAGATATACAATAAAGCTTGTTATATGTGTTTTGACTTCAACTTTCACTCATTTAATACATGAGATGACTAGAAATTCTTATCTATGGATTGTGCGCACGTTTGTGTAGGTTGTTGTTCATAAGGACAGTCCAAGGGGAACACATTTTCGACGCGCTGGACCTCGCCAGAAGGTATTTCCTATTTTCTTAGGGAAGTTCTAGTAAGATTCTCATATTTCCGTCATGGTTTATCTAAGAAAAGTCTCAATTGTGGCAGGTGTACTTTGAATCAGATGAGGTGCATGCTTGTATCGTAACATGTGGTGGTTTGTGCCCTGGATTGAATACAGTGATCAGGGAAATTGTATGTGCCCTTTATAATATGTACGGCGTCACCAAAGTCCTTGGGATTGATGTGAGTAGATTCAAATGACAATATTCAGTAATTATTACTTTATTTATTATTAGCTAGTAAAAGCTCAGTTTTGTTTTTTCCCAAATTAAAGAGTATTATATTTTGAGTAATAGATACTTATTTTGGTG
This sequence comes from Adenophora triphylla var. japonica, assembly GCA_022495995.1. Taxonomy (NCBI): domain Eukaryota; kingdom Viridiplantae; phylum Streptophyta; class Magnoliopsida; order Asterales; family Campanulaceae; genus Adenophora; species Adenophora triphylla. The sequence goes on along the minus strand of JAFEMH010006254.1, from coordinate 108,783 downwards.
CATATCTGAGGCTGTATGTAGTGAATGTTTCATTGCATATAAAAAGGCATGAAACATTTCCGTTCTTATAATTTTAGTGGTAATGCGGAAGATGGCTAATCGTATTAATGGAGACAGAAACAGACATTGCTTGTCGTTTCCTTAAATGGTGTTCTAAATAGGATAGAATGGCAAAACACGATACTTATGACCCATATCAAGTAGTTTGGCAATGTTTTTGTCGTCTTGTACTCAACTTGAGTCTTATATTTTCAACTGCTGTGATTTGGATTCATTCCGTTGACTTTCCTTTTGATTGTGTCTCTGTCCTGTCTTCAGTAAAAAGAGATTGTTCCACCCCTCAGCGTGCACTGTTACACTATCCATGGCCGAGTATTACCCTCTTCAAAAGCTCCATTTGAACTCATGAAGGCTGAACACGTTAGCTATTCATGTGAGACAAGCTCAAGTTTTCCATTCGGAGCTTACTTGGCTCATTCATTTCATACGTTTAAGAAAACACAAACATTAACACCCAAATGATGTACTCCCTTCGTCCCATAATAAGTGTCATGTTTTCCTTGTTTATCCATCCCAAAATAAGTGTCGCAACTCTAAATAAGGATATAGTCTTAGTATAATTTTACAATGGTACAAACAATGTACAAACGAGTAAAGCACATTCCTTAGATAGTTTGACATTTCAACTGCAACACTTTAAGGGATGGAGAGAGTAAAACTTTTGAGAAAGATTTGATGCATTGCAATGACTTTTAACATGTAAAGAATGGTTAAATGGAAAGCAAGCAGAATACAGCGACTGGCCAATAAAAGGTTGCGTAGGTAGAGAGAGATCTTCGGTTGGATTAAATTGATTGAGTTGGAGCTGTTTGATAAGAGGGATTAGCTTCTTGAGAAGGTAGGTTAGGAGGCTACAGGTGACGCCACAAGACAGAGATAGGGGACTGAGGCACTGAAAAGTACCGAGCCGATGTGAGTGCCTCGGGAAATACGACATCTTTAATTTGTTGGGAAAACTCCGTTTTTGTCCATCGTACTTTCAGGCGTGTTTCACATTTACCATCAAACTTATTTTTTTCATTTTTACCATCATACTGCCAACAATGGTGTCATTTTATAAAAAAATTGGGTATTAAATGACACCACTGTTCGTGGTACAATGGTAAAAATGAAACAAATTTGGGTATAAATAACAAATTTGGGTATAAAATGACACCATTGTTTGTGGTACGATGATAAAAATGAAAAAATGTTCCATGGTAAAAGTAAAACACGCCCCAAAGTATGATGGACAAAATTGGAGTTTTCCCTAATTTATTTTGTAATTCTTTTGGTTTTTACTACTCCCTTTGTCCCTAAATGAATGTCGTTTTTTTTTTCAAATTTGCTCTTGACCAAGAGCAAATTTGAAAAATAAATCGACATTTATTTAGGAACGGAGGGAGTATATCACTTTGGATGGAGCCACTACTTTGTCTGTCTTATTCTCTAATGATGCAAGATGCATTTGTTCTGTAGGGAGGATATAGAGGCTTCTACGCACGGAATACTATTCCCTTAACACCGAAGTTTGTAAACGACATTCATAAACGTGGTGGTACAGTTATTGGGACATCTCGAGGGGGTCATGATACTTCAAAGATAGTTGACAGCATCCAGGACCGTGGTATTAATCAGGTGTGCGGAGCTTAAACATTGTAGAGAATGATCTTGTGATTCACAAAAGAACCTCCTTCTAGTAGTAGATGCTACTATTTTCTTGCTATTGATGTTCATTTTTTCGTCATTAATTCAGGTTTATATAATTGGTGGGGATGGGACTCAGAAAGGAGCCGCCGTTATTTATGAGGTAATTGTACTTGTTAAAATGAGCTGGGTCATCTTCCATTAATTTCTTCAAATCCATTTAGGCAGGAAGGTTGAAGTTCCATTGTATTTTGCAGAATATGGTACCCATTTTATTATGCATCTTGATCAAATTTCTGGATTGATGGTAGTATGTACTGCTCTTGCATATTATTGGTTAGAGAAATTCATTCATGTTTCTGCCTGACCCTATCAAACCATTTGTTTTCACTTTATACATGTTATTATAGTGGCCTTCACAAGTCACCACAATAGACAAGAAGAGGTGCCTCACCTATTCGGCGCGTACCACTTGGTACTTCCTGTTTATTTTATTAATGAAATTAATGAAGATTAAAGAGATTTATCTATGGCATTTATGTTAATAGTTTAGTAGTTTCCAACACTATTAGTGTTCTACTTCTCAATATGGAATCATTTAGGGTACAATGTGCAAAACCTAAACCTAAACCTAAACCTAAACCTAAACCTAAACCTAAACCAAATGGCTGCAGCACTATCGTATCAATCACAATTAGGAAACCCTTTTCCTTTCAGGAAGCAAATCACGCACAAACTGACTTTCGGCCCAAAACTGATTTCGGGACCATGCGACCGCATGGTTTCCAGAATGTTCCCTTAGCGTCATTCCTTCCTCGTGCAATCCGACTCCTCCTTCTGCTTGGTTCATGTTTTGACTCCACAACCCAACAAATACCTCTCCTAGGAATGTGATGTCACTACCAATACGCAATGCCCACATTAAGGGAATGAACTCCTCAACTTGTAAATGTATGCTCCAAATACGAGTCGTTGTCTTTACAGGCTCATTCTCACTTTGCAGGAAATTAGGCGGCGTGGCCTTAAAGTTGTAGTTGCTGGGATTCCCAAGACGATTGATAATGACATTCCGGTATAATTTCTGACTGAGTTATGAAATTAGTTATTGTTACACTTGCATCGATAAAAATACAATACATCTGTCAAATCCTAATTGTTTGGGGTTGAATCTTCACAATTTTATCAGTATTCCATTATATGTGGAATCCTGTAGTATTTGATGATTTTACAACTGACGAAATCATTGGAGAGCCTATAGTTATCATTTACTGACACTTCTTGGTTTGATTTCACATTTTGGCTCAGGTTATTGACAAGTCATTTGGTTTCGATACTGCTGTAGAGGAGGCTCAACGTGCCATCAATGCTGCACATGTTGAGGCTGAAAGTACTGAGAACGGTATTGGTGTAGTGAAGCTAATGGGTCGCTACAGTGGTAAGCTTCAACTGAATTTATGTTGAAAATAATACAATATGATACTTATCAAGTACCAATAATGTGGGTATCAATAGTAACAAAATCTCTGCAACTGTTAACATATGATAATGAGGCTAAGGTAGCAGATCTTTTTACTTATGTTTTTTCTAAAATAATGTTGTAAACTTCTTGTAAGACTCGCTTATGGATTTAGTTTATCATTAGTTCCTTTTAGGATCATAAATCTTAGTTTTGCTCTAACATCTTCTATTTGCTAACAAATCATATGAAAACATGGAAGGTTAATTAAAAGTACAAGAGTTCTTACTTTCTTCCTAGTTTTCATGACCAATTGTTAAAGAAAAGAAGTACGGCTCTGTTAAAAAAAAGTCCCATTTGACAAGCAAACTTTTTTAGGATTGCTTTTTACTCGCTTGCACCACGGGCGGAGCCACTCTTATGGATACGCGGGCAACTGCCCTTTTTTCAAAAAAAATAAAAAAATATTAATTGGGGTTTTAGTGTAATAAATTAAAACATGCCCTCATTTCTATAAAGACAAAAATATGCTAAGAATTTATTATGCACCCGTTTAGCTAGTGTAATTTTCATCAAATGATCTTCCTCCCCCCTCCCTCCCCCCAACCCAAAAAAAAATAAAAATAAAAATTCTACTTTCTTAGAATTGCATGATAAATGTTACCTAGTCAGAATGAGACTATTTTTTTTGGGACAAAACAAAAGGGAAAGTAGGACCTCTTTTTGGTGACCAAGGAATTAATATCAAGCGACAGTCGATTTTCATGGTATTTATTTATGCTCCTTTAAAATATTTGAATCTACTCGTACCATCTCATGCAAGCTAGACCCCTAATAGTATTCACTTGCAGTGTCCTTATGTAATCCAAGTTCAATTTTTGATTTTTTGAAGACATGTAGATACTCTTGTTCTATTCTCTAAGTTGAATTATCCGTACATAATCATGTCTTTGTTATTATACTTGTATACAGTTATTACTAGAAAAAAACATGTCGCTCGTTTCTCAAATTCCTTTTATCCCCTTCACTTGTGAGATTTGATTGCATCAATTTTACTCATTGGTTCTACCTTCTAGAGTCTGCTACACAATTGTTACTCAAGAACTCAACTATACCTTTTGCATGCATTCCTTTACGTTCATCTTCCTGACAGCATTCTCTTCACCTTGATTATCAGAAGTACTACTGAGCTCCACTTGAAAATGTTTTCTCAGATACATCAAGATAACCATTCATTGAGTTTCCCATTCTCCTAACATCTATTTTTTGTGTTGTGAAAGTTGTTGGTGCTCATGCCTCAATAGTTGAAATAGAAGTAGTGCAAATACCATCTGGTGAAGTGCTTTTGCATAAAAATGATCGTCAGTTGTTTTTCTAGAGAGAATAAGACTAGAAAGGAAAAAGCTGCAGACCTTGAGGTGCATGATTGGCCATGTTCTTGGAGCTCAATGTCTATGATTAATCTCAGTCATTATGCTATGTTTAAAAATATGCTGATTTTAGTTTGACGTGAATATTGACCTCCTTGGAATCTGCTGCAGGATTCATTGCAATGTATGCTACTCTTGCAAACCGAGATGTGGATTGTTGTTTGATTCCAGAATCACCTTTCTATCTTGAAGGAGAAGGTGGACTTTTTGAATTTGTGGAGAGACGACTCAAAGAAAGTGGACACATGGTCATTGTGATAGCTGAAGGAGCAGGCCAGGATCTTGTTTCTGAAAGCTTGCAGTCTTCAACTGCACAAGATGCTTCTGGGAACCGGTTACTTCAAGATGTTGGCTTGTGGATTTCTCATCGTATCAAGGTACATCTTAGTTCAGTTCCTAGATAATGAGTACTTGTGCACGATTTGGCATTTCAATTTCCATATTACTCCCTCCGTTCCTAAATGAATGTCTAAATTTCCAAAAGAAAATTGTCTTAAATTGAATATCCAATTTTTAAGGAAGTTACTAAAATTCCTTGTCATCATACAAGTTCTAATTCACACCTATACTAATGTTGCAGTATGGTGAGATCATTAAATTTTTTTTACTACTAAAAATCCTAAGTTTAACATTTTTGCAAATGTTCCTTAAAGCGAAAATTGGACATTCATTTAGGGGCAGAGGGAGTACTTCTTTTGGTTTTGGTTACATTCTTTCAAATTCATGCCCAGGGATAGGGATTAGATCGAGTCAAGTTATTAGTGTTCTTTAAAGTACAAATGTTTCAATTGGTATAATGTCACATCTTTGTTGTGGTCGTCGCTTTTCAAGAAATACTTCCATTATGTAGGCTCATAGTTGCGAGCCTTGAGGCGACTTGATATTTGTATGCTTCTCATTGCTTTATTAATTGACTTTTCCTCCCCCGTTGTAGGATTATTTCAAAAGAACAAAAATATTGGCGATCACTCTTAAATATATAGGTTTGTGACCTTGTACTTATTCTGATTTGATGCTAGCTTATCATTTGAAGAAAGTAACGAGAAATGCTATAGTCTCTAACAATGCTGTCTGGCAGATCCTACTTACATGATCCGGGCTGTTCCAAGTAATGCATCCGACAATGTGTACTGCACTCTCCTTGCTCAGAGTTGTGTTCATGGAGCTATGGCAGGATACACAGGCTTCACGAGTGGTCTTGTCAATGGTAGACAGACATATATTCCTTTCAATGTGAGTTCCTTTAATTCCTACATAGATTATTTTGTATTTGCATTCTTAATGTGGAGTAGGGGTGGCAATTTCTGACCAATGGGTATACCCATTAAGATTTTATCATGCTTTGAACTATTGTATATTGTATCATGTAAAATAGTTTAAAGTTGGATAATTTTAAAGGAAAACTTCATTTTTTGTCCATCATACTTTGGGGCCTGTTTCACTTTTACCATCGAACTTTATTTTTTTCATTTTTGCTATCATACTAAAAACAATGGTGTCATTTTATACCCAAATATATTATTTAGACCCAAATTTATTTCATTTTTACCATTGTACTACAAACAATATTGTCATTTTTAACCCAAATTCATTGTTTGAAATACGATGGTAAAAAAGATAAAAATAAAGTTCGATGGTAAAAGTGAAACACATCCCAAAGTACGATGGACAAAAATGAATTTTTCCCTAATTTTAATGGATAACACCCATTGGGTAACCAAAATGCCCATTTTGCCACCCCTACTTATGGAGTATAAAAGATTAAGCACTCGAATTCCATTAGCCATGAAATTGCTCTGTTAATTTCTGAATTCTCAATAACGAGCTATAGAATTTCATTTTGATGGTTATTTTTTCCTAAGTCTTTGGTCAAAGTTCAATCAAATTAACCACTAAAAAAGTGGGAATATCTTTTCGGGATGGAGGGAGTACTTGTTTTATGAGAAGCACAGGGTACAACCTTATGCTATGCGGCTCACCCTTTATTAGTTGGTAACAAGATCCTTTAGTTAAAAGATAAGCGTTCATTTTCTGGCATTGCCGATTCATTGCTCTACCTTACTACTGTCTCGATTCTATATTTCTATGCAACTTGTGACTGCAGTCAAGCAATAATTCTGTGGGTAGTCTAGCACCTTTCAACCAACTTTTTACCTGATTTCTGCAAATTCATATGATTCTTACTAAGACATTCTCCCTCCGTCCCACCTTTCCCACCCCAAATCGCAAAACTTACCCTATTTGGTGTCCCATTGGAAGTTGCAAAATCCAAAAATGGAAAGTTTATAGTATTTTTTAATCAATGGGACCTACTTGTCATACTCGCATCAACTTGAAAGGATTTGGCAAAAGATAATTTTATTATTATCATTATAGCAGACATATATACACGGGTATTACATATTCTAAGGATTTGATTACAATTTCCTAACAGATTTTAAGGGTGTGATTACAATAATCAAGGGAAGGGAATATTACAATAATCAAGGAAATGTAATATACAATTAAAGAATGACAAACTTTACAACCAATCTGTTGTGACAACTAATCTGCCGTGATAGTAGGGGAAGGATTGGGAAAATCCTTAATACGACCCCGCAAGATGGACGTGATCCATGAGTGAGACCAATCTTGGAGACAAGAGATGTAAACCGAGCACGGGAGAGAGGTTTTGTTAACACATCATCGAGCTGGTCCTTCCCGGAAATATGCTGAACCCGAAGCTTGCCAAGTTGAACCTGTTCCCTAACGAAATGAAAGGCTAGTGCAAGGTGTTTCATTCGTGAGTGAAACACTGGATTAGCCGAGTATGTAGTTGCACCCAGATTATCACAGAAGATGACCGGAGGAGTAGAAGAAGAAATGCCCACTTCAGATAAAAGGTTGGTGACCCAAAGTAGTTCGGCAGTGGTGGCAGCAACGGTGCGAAACTCAGCCTCGGTTGAGGAGCGAGCAAGAGCACGTTGCTTCTTAGAGGATCACGCAATGGGGTTACGACCAAGGTATACGACAAAACCAGTTGTTGACACAAAGTCGTCCTTGTCGCCTGCCAGTCGGCATCGCATGGAGAGTAGATGGAGTGTTGCTGAATAATTGAATACCCATGTGGATGGTGCCATGAAGATAGCGAAGGAGTCTTTTTAAAGCTGTTCAGTGACTCTCTCGAGGATGATGAAGAAATTGAGCGAGTATTAACCAGAAAGGCAATGTCCGGCCGAGTAAGAGAAAGATATTGGAGACTGCCTATAATTGCACGAAACTCAGTGGGGTTGTATATGGGGGTACGAGGAGTGGCAGACAGAGAGGGATATGTGGACATTGGGGTGGATGATGGTTTAGAGTTAATCATGTCGTGGCGAGTGAGGAGATCGTGTATGTATTTGGATTGAGAGAGAAGGATACCGTTGGCATTGGGTGTAACCTCAATGCCCAAAAAGTAAGAGAGCGGACCAAGATCTTTTAGAGAGAAACATGAGGAAAGACTGGAAATAAAATGTGTGACGAAGGAGGTCGAAGGACCGGTGACAATTATGTCATCAACATAGACTAGCAGAAGAAGACGATTGGAGTTTTTAGAGTATGTGAAAGAGAGGAATCGACAATAGAAGGGTAAAAGCCGAATGACATGAGGAAGGATTTGAGGGCAGTTTACCAAGCACGTGGAGCTTGTTTGAGGCCGTAAATGGCCTTGGAAAAGCGACACACATGAGTGAGACTGGTGGAGCTTTGAAACCCCGGTGGTTGAGTCATGTAAACAGTTTCAGAGAGGGAGCCTTGGAGGAAGGCATTGTTAATATCAAGTTGGCGAAGAGTCCAACCTTGACTGATTGCAAGAGAGAGAATGAGGCGGATGGTGACGGGCTTGACCACGGGACTAAAAGTGTCAGAGCAATCAAGACCAGGGCGTTGGTGAAATCCTTTAGCGACTAGACGGGCTTTGTATTTATTGATGGTGTTGTCAGGGTTATACTTTATTTTGAAGACCCATTTACAGCCAACTATGTTAGGAGCTTCATGGGAGGGAACCAAAGACCAAGTATTGTTATGCATGAGAGCGTTGTATTCCTCGAGCATAGCTGCGTGCCAGTTGGGGGAGGACAAGGCCTGTTTAGTGGAGGTTGGGAGGGAAGTAGGTGAGTTCAAAGAAGCAATTTGGGCATATTTGGGATTTAGTTTTCGAATGTTGTTTGAGAAGCGAGTGGTTATGGTACGGGCAGGGGGGTTGTTTGTCGAGGAGGAGGGAATGGGGAGTGTGGGTTCAGTTGGGATAGAAGCAGATGGAGAGGAGGGCTCGACTGCAGTAGTATGAGCAGTAGGTTCAGTGGGTTCGGCAGGAGAGATTGGTTCAGTGGGTTCAGTAGGAAGGGTTTGGGCAGTGGGTGGCAGATTGGCCGAAGGTGTATGGATAGGAGGAGGAGGAGGTTGGGCTGTGGGGTTAACTGGAGGGTTTGGAGGGATTGTGGGAGGAGGAAGGATGGGAATTGACATAAAGCACCAATCAGCAGGTAATATAGTAGGAGATGGAGCTGTAGATGTTAGAGTAGGGTATGGGAATTCAGTTTCGACAAACTTTACATGTCGAGAGGTGTAGATACGGTTTGAGGTAGGATCAAGACAGTAGTAAGCACTCTGCGAGGGTAAGTAACCAACAAAGATACAAGGTGTGGATTTAGGAGCGAGTTTGTGTGGGGTGTAAGTGCCAGGGGTAATAGAGGCAACCAAAACAACGGAGTTTGGCATAATTTGGTTCGATTTTAAAGAGACGAAGGTACGGAGAATCATTGTGAAGAGTGGTGGCGGGCATGCGATTAATGAGATAGGTTGCTGTTGTGAAGGCATGAGGCCAGAAGGATAGTGGAAGTTTGGCATGAGAGAGAAGAGTGAGACCAGTTTCAACGAGATGACGGTGGCGGCGTTCGGCAAAGCCGTTGTGTTCGGGAGTGTGAGGTGGAGAGGTGAGATGGGATATACCATTGTTTAGGAGAGACGAAGTTAATTTGATATACTCGCCACCATTATCGGAAAAGACTTGAAGTATGGTCGTGAGAAAATTTTTTCAACAAGGGCATGAAAGCGATTGAATATTGCGAAGGTATCGGATTTGCGCTTAAGAGGATAAAGCCAAGTATATTTTGTGAAATGGTCGACAAAAATTACATAATATTTGAAGTTATCATAGGAGTGTATGGGTGAGGTCCATACATTCGAAAAAATTAATTCAAGTGGTGCATGAGATTGAAGAGTAGACGTAGCAAAGGGAGGTTTATGACTTTTATTAATATTGCATGAATTGCAGAATGAAACGGAACTACTAGGAATTGATAAAGAAAACTTTTTATTTAAAAGGGAAACAATGGGCGGGGTGGGGTGGCCTAATTTATGATGCCATGATTGAAGAGTGGAGGAAGTGCCGACATGAGCTTGAGGATAGGAGTTGGGGTGCCATATGTAGATTTCACGATCAACCGTATCGTGGAGGAGAATGCGGCTTGTCGAAAGTTCCTTTATAAGAAAAGAGGATTGTGAGAATTCAATAGAAGCATTATTGTCCGTACAAAATTGAGAAACGGACAAAATATTGTGAGAAATTAAAGGTACATGAAGAACATTATTAAAAACGAGAGAAGTATGAGGAGTGGGAAGGGAGAAAGAACCTATATTGGGGATGGGGAGAGACGAGCCATCTCCAATAATAACATCGTCGCTTCCATCGTAGGGGTGACGAAGAGCGAGGGTAGAGAGATCATTTGTGATGTGATTGGTGGCCCCACTATCGACAAGCCAAGGGGCCGGAGGGGGAGGGGTGGTGGTAGCCGTGTGGGCTCGTGGTGTGGAATGAGAAAGATGTGGGCGGTTTGAGGAGGGAGCGGGTGGGAAGGTGACATTGGGATAGTCGCGCTTGAATTGACGACATTGGGAAGTCACATGTCCAACATACCGGCAATACTGACATTTATCTTTAAAGGGGGCAGGAGAGGAGTTGCGAGACTGAGATGGGGTGGGGAGGATGGGCAGATTCTGAAGAGGGCGATAGGAATTTTGGTGGGATTGTGTGTGGGCTACATGAGCCGAGACTGGGAAGGATGGGGGAGGAGTAAGTTGTTTGAGGGTAAGTTCGTGATGGATTAGCTTTTCGTGGAGGGCTTCAATGGAGATGGGGTTATCTCTAGCTCTAATGGAGTCAATGGGTTTGTAGGACTCGTAGTCAATGCCCTTGAGAATTTTAGAGATGACATCCTTCGAGTCCATGGGTTTGCCTAGGATTGCTAACTTGTCGGTACATGATTTTATGGTTTGCATATATTCGGTGATGGATAAGGTAGATTTGGTGATGGATTTAAGATGATCCTTGACTTGAAGAATGTGGCCACGAGATGGGTTGACGTCAGTAAGTGGTTTTAAGGGTGTCCCAAGCTTGACGGGATTTGGTTGCTTGGAAAACAAGGGGGCGACGGCATTGTCGAGGGTACCAAGCAAGGCTCCAAGGATAAGGCGATCTTGCCTATTCCAAGTAATAGTGGCTGGGTTGGGAACTTCTTCTTCACCAGTTTTGATGTTGGCGGGAGGGGGTGGGTGGGTTTCGTCAACAAACTTGAGAAGGTCAAGGCCATAAAGAAGGGAGGTTATTTGGGAGGACCATGAGAGGTAAGAGAGAGGGGTTAGGGTTTTGCAGTTGGAGAGGTTGACGAGGATGATGGGGTTGTTGGGTTCCCCAGGATTGGGGAGGGTGTTGGAAGAGGGTGACGCAGCCATGAAGGAGGGTAGGAGAGCGGCGGGTAAGAACAGAAAAATGGTCAACAGGCTCTTGATACTATGAAAGGATTTGGCAAAAGATAATTTTATTATTATGATTATAGCAGACATATATACATGGGTATTACATATTCTAAGGATTTGATTACAATTTCCTAACAGATTCTAAGGGTGTGATTACAATAATCAAGGGAAGGGAATATTACAATAATCAAGGAAATGTAATATACAATTAAAGAATGACAAACTTTACAACCAATCTGCTGTGACAACTAATCTGCCGTGTTAGTAGGGGAAGGATTGGGAAAATCCTTAATACAACTAACCCACTAACTATTTCCTACCCCACTAATATTCCCTACTCCACTATCGATACTCAACACCTTAATATTATATACTTCTCCTTAATTCCCGTGGAATGACGGTTTTTTTTTTTTTTTGCAATTTGAGGTGAGACGGAGGAGTATGAAATTCAAAGTAGGACATGATAAGGTACTCCCTCCGTCGCAAAGTAAATGTACAAAATAAATGTCGCGTTTCTAAATAAGTAAAGTGACTTGGTGCAACTTATCATTGTACAAGTAATTGTACAAACTATAGTAAAGCACCTTGCTTAAAAACGTTGACAAGCCAACTGTGACATTTACTATGGGAAGGAGGGAGTATATGATATAAACTCTCTTCTTGTAGTTCTATGGGGTTACCTTAGCATGATTGTAAATGGTGGTTTTCAATGTGCAGCGTGTCACAGAGGTACAGAATAAGGTTGTGATAACTGATAGGATGTGGGCCCGGCTTCTTTCGTCGACTAACCAGCCTAGCTTTTTGGGCCCTAAAGAAATCGATGAAGCTAAACAAGAAGAAGAGCCTCCGACCGGATTGTTGGATGGTTATAACAGCAAGGATGACAAGTCAGGTAACAACTAAAGATATAAATACCAGCATTCACAAAATTAGAGCCCATCTCAACATGGGTACTTTTTTTCCTAGAGCCAGTGCTAGTGATATCTCATATGTGACTTTAAACCATGAACACGTTGAGTGTTTCAAGTGCATCAGTCTGTTAGAATTATGATGGCTATTTCCTATGGTATTTTGTATGATAAATAAATGGTTTTATCGAACAAGTTTTTTTCGGAATGTATCTTTCCTAGGATCATGATTCTATGATTTTCGTTAATGTTATATGGAATTGAAGTCCTGTTTTTCATGTTGGAATGCTCAGTTTATTGTTGAAAGTCTCAATAGTAAAACTTAAGAGTTCTACTACATTTTTTTTTTTAAATAAAAATATTATTGGTATTTTATTTTATCTTGCAAGAGAATGCTGCAAAAAGGGTAAAATATGAACATTTGAATGTACTCCAAAGTTACGTAGAGCCGTTATAACATAAAGTTTAAGCATTTGGAAATCTGGAAATGCTGATTCTTTTAAGTTTTCTGGGTCAAATATATGAAAAGGAGAAATATAAAAAAAAAACAAACCTGAAGTTGTTAGCTTTGAATTAGAGTGGGAATATTTATCTTTTTATTCTCAACTAGCGGGAAATATTTGTGTGGCTCAAAAAAGCTGAATGCTAGCCTTAGATTAGAGGACTATCCCCAGGCTCCCTTCCTTTGTTTGATCTAGGAATGAAACTTTTTCTTAGATAAGTTTTTTTTTTTTTTTTCTGACTGGATTTTGCAGGATTGTTTTATGTTGGCTATGGTTGTATGCTGGGGGTGTTCTCTGTACCCCTGATGGTGCTCGTCCTGGTAGAAACCTTTCTAAAGAAAGATGATCAGTGTCATATTGGTAATTATGTGGACATAGACAAGTTGTCTCGGCAGTCTCAAAGATGAGGTTTTTGTTTGTTCAATTTTCGTTTGATTCTTCCGGCTATTGTTGCCGGTATCTGTATCCTTGAGGATTCGTCGGAGGCATTTTCCGGCAGTAGTTTCTACCGGAGTCAATGTGTTTGACTCTTATTTTTGAGGTGTGAGGCAGGGTAGTAGTTGGGACTCCCAGTTGGTGTATATAGGTCATGGTATTGGAAGTAGTCACTCAAAATCTGATTCCCCCCACCCCCTCATTTTATGTATATTCTTACCCTTTTCACATCAATTAGTACAACTTTATCGTGGTTACAGTTTCACATCACCTTAATAGACAACATTTCCTTGCAAGTCAAGATCATAGGCTTAATGTAGACAACATTTAAGTCAAGATTGTGAAGAAATAGGTGGAAATGAAATTTGGAAAAGTAAAAGAAGAGAGAATAATAATGATATTAAGAATGTACTTCCTCCGTGTTTCACTATAATCTACATATTTACGATTTTGTATGAGAATTAAGAGAAAATGTTAGTGAGGTAGGTGTTGCGTGTTTCACTATAAACTACATATTTACTATTTTGCATGAGAATTAAGAGAAAATGTTAGTGAAGTTGGTGCTGTGAGTATGAAAAGTGAGGTAAGAGAGAGAAAGTGAAATAAAGAATAATAATTGAATTGTTGTTGTAAATATGATATTCATTAATATAAAAGTAATAAAACATTTTCATTTTAATAAGTTTAGTTTGTAGTGGGACATTCTATGGGGAAAGTGTGTAGTTGATGGAGGATTTTTCCCTCTAATTAAATTATCAAACAAGTGCACTAGTTTATCAATCTAGTAATATGTAATTGTAAGGGTCGAATCCAAATAGACCCGTGGATGAACAATTATAACTTAATAGTGCAATAGTAACCAAGAAGGTTTTTGATGGTTTGATTGATTAAACTAAGAAAACAAGAATTAAATCAAGTAAAAGATATCATGATCAACAAAGGATTCATGTATTGGGAATAATAACAATTATCACTTATGCTTTATTTTCAATGGGATAAAATATATCAATCTCATTAAAGGATTTTTTTACAAAACATTAGGGTTGGGATATTTGTTATATTCCACAAGGTCAATACATACATTGGAACCCTAATAATTTATCTATCTTGTTTATATCTTCCGATATGTTAATATAAACGTTCAAAAATTCAATTTAAATTATAAGAAAATTAAAACCTAGATTCAATTGAATTTCGCTAAGTCATCAATTAATTCCATTCAACTCAACAATGACTAATGCATAAATCATCCACGCCAGTGCAATTATTTATATCCAAATACATTTAAGAGACGGAGTATATTTCGCGAGGTCAATACAATTGATCTTAAGAACGGACGTTAAGAATGTTGAGAATAAAAAGAATGAGAAAGAAGTAGCAAGAATTAAAACCTTGGCATAAAAATTCAATTGTTATTACCCAATTCACGAACCAAGAATTTAGCCGCGAAGGGCCATAAAAAAGAAAAATAAATAAATAAAATGTGGATCTTGAATCCTTAAAAGCCTTATTCAAAACAATAATAAAACCTAGGATATCCCAAACTATGACTGTAGTTGTTCTATTTATAATCGGGGGAGAGAGGGGGGGGGTCGAAATTAGGAATCAAGGGCCAACAGAGCCAAAATAGGAAAACTGAAATCGCTAGACGGAGGGGGGGGGGGAAGCATCCGCTCCCAATAGGGCAGAAGTTTCTTTGGTTACTGTAATTTGGGAGCGTCCTCTCCGAATTATTGGGAGCGTGCGCTCCCAATGCTTCGCTGACTTTTACATTTTTCGACAAACTTTCGGAAATTATAACTTATTTATACGGACTCCGATTGATACATGCCACATATAGTTGGAAATCTCTCGATGAGTATTATCCAATGGTAATGAATGATCAGGGTTATCACCACTTTGTCCTTCTGTAATTTTCATTCTTTCCTCCTTTGCCACTCCGCACTCGATCCTTCCTTTTCATATCCTTTAAGATCATATTCCGTAACTTTCTCATTCTATTTCTTGTACTCATAAACACTCCAAAAAGCCATCAAAACACCCAAGGTTGAGAATAAAATAGGTTTAAAGATATATCATTTGGATAGGTGAAAACACATCAATCAAATACCATCAAACTTATCTTTTGCTCGTACTCGAGAAAAACAACAACTAAAACAAAAACAAAACTACTAAAACAAAAGAAAACATAAGTAAATATTTTGGGATTGTTCAATTATATAAAAGGTTTTTGGCCAAACAAGTCTTAAATCTTCACAACACACATAATCTACAAGCATTATCATGAACATGAGATTATATTTTTATATGGATTCATCTAACTTACAATTCTTCAGCACACTATGATAATATGAATGAATAATTGGGAGATCATTGTCACCAAAGTAAAATATTTTTTAGGGTCACTTGTGTCATGCTATAAATCAACGATAATAGGATGAAATTATGCGCAGATACACTTATATTCATGTTTAAACACAACTGTCAACCCGAATACTATTTGGGGATAAAATATCGCTTGTAATGCATCGCGAAAAATCGCGGACTAGATTAACGATTATAAATGAAGATAATCACATACGAAGTCAATCAAGTGAAACTAGAAAGTCTTCAACATATCCTCCCTTTGAGTTTATCTCTTCGCTCATCCATGCCAACCCATACCCCCAAAATTATGATTTTGTATACTTTCATACAAAGGGTTGATCACCTTTTTTTCTTTGGTCACTTTCCACTTCAACACAAGAGAGGGCAAGGATTTTCAGATTTTTTTCTCCAGCTTTTCTTTCTTTTCTTTGCTTTGCTTTCCGGTTATATTTCATCCTTACATCATGCAAGTATACGATGTAAGAGCTGATGGGAATTGTGGATTTCGAGCAATAATTGTTTGTCTTGGTCTTCATGAAGGTGCATGGCCCACTATTCGGTAATAGAAGAGTTAGACACATACAAACTAGAATATGTCGAGATGTTTGGCATTCAAGGATGGGTTAATGTTTACAACTCCTTGAATTTTTTTGAGTCAAATAGATGTGCACCTCCTGAGCATTGGATGGGCATGCCTAATATGGGTGTCCTGATTGCTTCGAAGTACAATGTGATATTTCATTTTATAAGCATATCAGGTAGCATAATACACTTACCACTCTGATCTTCTCTGCCACCGTGGTATCAACATGTTGTTATTGCAATCAGACACATTAATAATAATCATTACGTCAAAGTAACATTGATAGGAGGATACCCGATGCCGACTCTCATGCCACAGTGGATTCATTTCAGATATAATTGTGCAGCTGAATGGGTTACACCATACTTGGATCGAATTAACACTTATAAACAATATTTGTGTTTGCGCTCTAATTGTACTAGTGAATTTGTTGTATTGGATTTACTGAAGTTATGAAATGAATTTTTTGTATTTTTATTTTTAATGTTATATCTTGTTAAATCTTTTTATTTCTTTATACTAGTGTAATAGTTTTATTTAGCTAAAAGAAGTTTTTCTTAAGCAATTGTAAAACAGTTTTTTTTCTGAAATTTTGTGTTAACTTAATTAAAAAAATCAAATAAAAATTTAAGTTAAAAATATAAATTATCTTAAACCAAATTATGAATTATTTTATTTATTTATATATGACTTGCACAATAGTAAAATTATACTAGAATTATTTTCATTTTTTAAAATGCAATAATTATTTTATAACAAATTTAAAAGAAAGTGCAATATTTATTTTTTTAAAAAATTGAGATTGAAACAACAATCAACAAATCTTGCTGAAGAATAATTGTGTCTATTGTCTTTTTGAGCTGGCACAGGCGGATCAAGATGACTTTTTCCGAATATTTTATCTTTGAATGAGGGACGACCACGAGTCGTGTGAAAAGCTGGTTCACAAACCAAAGTTGTTGATGGCGCAATTATCTCCCTTAACTTCCTAAAAAAACTGAACTTACCGGATTTCGGCTTTTCCTTGAACTGTGCCTTAAACATTTTTAACTCTAATTAGCAACCAAAATCATCATCTTATTCTAAGGATGTGCACGGTGTTAAATCAAGCTTCCTCCAAAACTTATCTATTGAGTCAAGTGGGATAGGATGACCTTCATTGAAGTATATTACTTGTTCATGCGCACACGACAACCCATGAATTGTGCGTAATTGACATCCACAATTCTTAGAAAACAATCCAATAACTTTGGACCTCTAAAATTCCTTGAATAGTATGTCAAGTGCATAAGTTGAAATGAAACCATGCAATTCTCGGAACAACAGTGTTGAATCGATGTCGAATGACAATTTTACTCCGTTCAAAACTTGCTTTGATCGATATGACTTGTGAATGGACGACCTGGTGGATATACGACAATGATGTTTTCAAATCCGATCGCGAGGACTCCAAGTATTTTTTTTTAACTTGGCATGCTGACTCTCCACTCTGTTAGTTGTGTGATTTCCAATATTAAGAAATTTGTCGGTCCAAGCAGCTACAAACATTTCCTTATAAGGTGTCAACCAATTTGCATTTAGATAACTAAGGACACCTAAAAATTCAAACAAATTTATTTCAATTTTATGAATATTATTTATAAATATAAACAAAATATGAATATATAATATAAGAATACCTGAAAAGTTTAGCAATGTTGCTTCAAGTTGTCCCAAATTGAACAAGTATGCTTCCTCAGTTTCGAATTCAACCAACATGTTCCATGCTTTATAGAACGAATTCTATGATTCCTTTGATTTTAATGATGGTCTGCACTTCTTCAATATACTTCTGTAGATGTGCCATCTACAAAATAATCCTTTAGCTTCCGGAAACACATTGTTGCATGCTTTCATCAAAGTCAACTCCCTATCTGTGACGACAACACGTGGAGCGGTACATCCATGCATTGTTGACTTAAGACAACTTAATGCCCAAGTATAGTTTGACTCTGTTTCATTATGCATGAAGACAAATGCTACGCAAAAGGTCATATTAGTTGAAGTTACACCAACAATTTCAAGGAGAGGCATCTTATATCTATTGGTTTTATATGTCGCATCCATCAACAACACATGTGGAAATGCACGCCATATCACCAAATATTTTGGATGAGCAAAGAATAAATCTTCTAATTCATTAGTTGAATCATTTGTGCGAAACTCAAAAACATAGTCGTTTTGCTGTAAAAACGATATAACAACTTGCATTTGAGTTTTACCAGATTTTTCCACCGTTTGAATCTTATGGCGTGCATTGTATATGGTTTTGTTACTAGACACATTATCCAAATTTTGTTGTTTTAGTGTTGTCAAGATATCTCGTGGTTTCACGTTTTTTCTTGACAAATCTTCCACTAACCTAGCTTCATCTCCAGACAACTTCCTTGAATATGGATGACCTTCCATATGTAATGCAGGGTCATGATTATGCAATTCACATATTACTTTCAGTCTCCAACAATCACCCATTCGTAAAAAAAAAATCCTTCTAATTCGAATGGACACCCAATTTTTTTTTTTTTTGTACTAGTATGTCTTGTGAAGATTTTATTACTTTTGTAGATACCTCCTCGATCACATTGAAATACAATTCTAGGAATCTTTCCAGATGAGTTTTTCACCTATCTTTTTATTACAATAGCATACCCAAGAGAAAATCCCATACTTTGTACCCAATTAATCAAATCTTCTCGAGAATGGAACACCTAAAAAGATATAGAATGTTACGCCATTGTTTTATTAGAAAATGTAATTAACACGTAAATATTGGAATGCCAAAAAAGATAAAGAATTCTTTATTAATATCAAAATTTAAACTCGCTACACCGTGTAGCGAGTTTAAACGAAAAAAAATTATAAACTAACTACACCGTGTAGCGGGTTTCAAATAATGAGGCACTTTGATAAATAGTTTGAAAGAATTATTATTTTGGGATATTTTTTTGAAGGGTTAATGACAATTTAGGGCCTGTAGTATAGGGGTGGTACCACATTGGAGTCTGAAGTCTTAAAACTATCAATTTAGGGCTCAAAGTTACAATTTTGATCAATTTGGGGCTTTTTGACTGAAAACGTTAAAAAAATCTGTTAAGTGACCACGTGCGATGCACATGAGATTCAGTGAGGGCATTTTGGTCATTTCATAGACTTCAGGCCCTAAATTGACAGTTGCCCTATAAAATAATAAATAAAAATTTTAGCTTTTTTTTTTTTCAAAAAATAATCAGTAAATTTAAAATATTGAAAAAAATAAAGATAATAGTTAATATGATTTAAAATAATTTAAGATATTAACTATTTTGCTTTTTTCTAATAATTTAAATTACTAATTATTTTGCTTCAAAAAAATTACTAATTATTTTAGATTGGATAATTTATAAAATATATAAATAAAAATAGATTAAATAAAATAAATATATAGAAAAAAAATTACTAATCATAGATTTAAAGATGGAATAATGTAGTAAGTGTTATTTCATAAATACACATATAATAATAAAAAAAAGTGAGAATTAAAATATTTTTAATTGGCAAAAAATAGAAAAACCTAGTCTTGGTGTGTGGTATTGCCAAGAGAAAAATTAGAAGGCAAAAATCAAATTGTTGCTAGTATCCAAATCATCCCAAACAGAGTCACACCCAGCTGGAATTGAATCAAACCAAGTCTCAGCCATTTCTCCCCACCCAATTTCTGAATTCCCCACAAATAACTTCACCCTCGTCACAACCAGTAACTTCCACCAGAATCTCCTCCCGGACCACAACAGGCGGAGGCGGAGTTGGAGGAGAAGACGGCAGTACTGTCGCCACCCTATCATATGTGTCAAATGTGCCTAACCAAAGGCGAGTCCGGTTGGGTGTGGTGGTGGGTTTGCTGTAAAATGGGGCTTTTGTGGGGTGGAAAGGTAGAGTGTTTTAGTTTAGATGGTGTGGTGGATGGAGGTGGCGAGAGTGGTGAGGAAGTTGACGGAGGTGGCGTAGTTTGGGTTGGGATGGTGTGGTGGATGGAGGTGGCGAGAATGGTGGAGGTGGGGTTTGGCTGCTGGGAAGGAAGAAAAGGGGTGGGGATGTGGGTTTTTTTAATTTTTTGGGTTAATGTTTTTTGAAGAGAGAGAGAGAGAGAGAGAGAGAGAGAGAGAGAGAGAGAGAGAAGGTGGAGAATTGTCAATTTAGGGCCTGAAGTTTGGGCATGAACGCGAAATGACCAAAATGCCCTTACTGAATCTCATGTGTCTCACACGTGGTTAGTTAACGGCTTTTTTTAACATTTTCCGTCAAAAAGCCCCAAATTGATCAAAATTGTAACTTTGAGCCCTAAATTGATAGTTTTAAGACTACAGGCCCCAATGTGGTACCGCCCGTATACTTCAGGCCCTAAATTGTCATTAACCCCTTTTTGAAATATAATATTTTTAGAAAGAAATATAATTAAAACAAAAAAGGGACTATCTTTTGTTAGAGTGGGAGTACCTATCCATTGTAATAAAAACTAGTACTCTTACCCTTGCCAATGGCATGGTGATATTATGAATTTGGTCGATCCTATAAAAGTGTATAACGTATTATGCGATAGGGAGGATGGAGAGGTCGATTGCTTGAATGTATGATTAAAGTTTTATATCATCACCCTGAAATTACCCGGATCGCGCGTGGGGGGACGCGGCGAGCGGCCATTTCCCAAAACTTGGGACCTCGCTTCCGGAGAGAGGGAGGAGTCGCCACGCGGTTTTGTATTATGAGCCCAAACGTTGAGAATGGCTGAGTTTGAAAAAAGGGGGGTCGTTTTAATTGGTAGCCAAAACTTGGAAAAGGCTTTGAAAAAGTGGAGTTTTGTATTATGAGCCCAAACTTGGAAAATGGCTTTTTTGTTCCAGAGATTGTTAGGTTCGGAGGTCACGTTACGTTTCGGGAAGAGTATATTGAGATCACCCGAAATGCCTCGTATGACGAGTCTTTCTACCTTTCTCGAAATTGTGTGCGTGTGTGTGTGTGAGTTGCATTTTGAAAAGGGGGCTTGAATGTCAAGCTTAATCTTGTTTTGAGTGACAAACGTTGATTTTATGATGAAAAAACGAGCGTTTGAATGACAAACGTCGGTTTTGAGTTGTTTTGAAAAACGGCGTTCGAAGAACGAGCTTAAATCTTTAGTTTAAATGTCAAACATTGATTTTAATTAAAAAGGAGCGTTTGAATGTCAAACGTCGGGTTTTGAGTTGAAAATGAGTGTTTGGATGCCAAACGTCGATTTCGCGTTGTTTTGAAAAGGAGTTCGAATGACGAACTCCGATTTTGAACCGGGCATTACATTGTTACCAATTTTATGAAAAGAGGTATTTAAATGACATGCAATCAACGAGTCATTTTGCGACTCGGACTTTGATAAGTAAATACTATCACAAGCCAAACGGCTCGGACTTATAAATGACAGTATTTAAAATGCGGTATCAACGGAATCAAACGATCCGGACGATAAAGTGCGATCGACGAGCCAAACGGCTCGGAGTTGTAAAGGCATATAAATTAAATGACGATATCGAAGGATCAAACGATCCGGACTTAGTAAATGACGATCACAAACCAAACGGTTCGGACGGTAAATGTGCGAATCGACGGATCAAACGATCCGGATCGTAAATAACATAAACGTAAAAAAATGGGGCTGGAACGCCGTTTTAACCCGTAATTACTTCTCTTACGGGAGAGAAGACGATTTTGGGGTAAAACGTATCGAACCCCGTAGACGGCGTTACGTCTACATTTCGAAAGTTTCGACCGACACGATAATAAATTTGTTGGCCCACGCGTGTCAATCGGCGAAACGAGTTTTAGAGAGAGAGAGTGTTTTACCTATGGCTAGGGGTTGACTCTTTGACTCGGTTTACGTATACGGGATACGGTTTTGGGTGATTGAAAGGTGTTTTGAGGTTTTTTTGTTCGTGTTTGGTCGTAAACGAGATTTCACGCAAATCGAGACAAAATGGGGCTTGGGGAGGGGTGAAACTGCCTAGGGCCGTGAGCTTTGAGGGAGAGGGTTAATATTTTTTTTTTTTACAAATGACAACCCTTGTATTTATAGGGTGAAAATGCAAAACAGGCCGGACGGCCTAAGGTTCAATTTGGGGGGTTTTTGGGTATTTTGGAAATTCCAGGGACTTGATGGGAATTCTGGTCCATGGTGTAAAACAGGCCGGACGGCCAGTCATTCAAAATAAAGGGCATTTTGGTCTTTTCACCCTCGAATTTGATTGATGTTGATTTGTGGGGCTTGGCATGCGTGTCATGTGTCCCTGTGACTCACCTAGGCTAGGGATTTTATCTCGTTATTCCCGATTTTGTCCGTTTTTTAAATAACTGTCCGAAAAATGTCCGAAACGCCCCCAAAAAGTTTCGGAAAGTGCATTTTCCGAGAAAAGTTGTACTTTTACGTGTGATAACGTGTATTGAGTACACTTTGATGTCGGGATGCACGGGGCAATCCTGGAATGTCTCGTTGACTTGCGAGCGGGGAGCTTGACGGGTTTCGATTAACCTGGAAAGGGCCAGTTAATGGATTTCGGTTAACTTTTAACGGATTTTGACGATCCGAATTTGGGTACTTACAGTAGTCCCTCAGCGACGTCACTTTCGAAGGAAGTGGGGTCGTTGAAAAAAGATAAGGATCCAAATCGGGGGATGCCTTACTTTGAGAGACCTGAGCGGTCAGCTGGCTGGACCCTTAGCGAGAGGTTTCCTACGTATCTCGAGCGGAAATCAAGCCGATCGTAGTTCGTAGGTACGAGGGTATTGCGTAGGGCCTCGACTATGGGGGAATGATTAGGAGGAGTTCGTCCTGGTTGAGACTGATTCGGAGGTGTCTAGACTTGAGTGAGACTATTAGGAGGCATCTGAACCTACGGGAGACTGAAAGTGTGTGAGAAATGTCCGTCCCTGATGGCGTATTCTGAAAGGGTGTGAGAAATGTCCGTCCTTGACGGCGTATTCTGAAAGGGTGTGAGAAATGTCCGTCCCTGACGGCGTATTCTGAAAGGATGCGAGAAATGTCCGTCCCCGACGGCGTATTCTGAAAGGATGCGAGAAATGTCTGTCCATGACGGCGTATTCTGAAAGGATACGAGAAATGTCCGTCCCTGACGACGTATTCTAAAAGGATATGAGAAATGTCCGTCCCCG
The DNA here is from genome assembly GCA_022495995.1 of Adenophora triphylla var. japonica. Lineage (NCBI taxonomy): Eukaryota > Viridiplantae > Streptophyta > Magnoliopsida > Asterales > Campanulaceae > Adenophora > Adenophora triphylla. The sequence continues at coordinate 85,426 of JAFEMH010006254.1, read as the reverse complement.
ACGGCGTATTCTGAAAGGATATGAGAAATGTCCGTCCCCGATGGCGTATTCTGAAAGAATATGAGAAATGTCCGTCCCCGACGGCGTATTCTGAAAGAATGTGAGAAATGTCCGTTCCTGACGGCGTATTCTGAAATGATATGAGAAATGTCCGTCCCCGACGGCGTATTCTGATATACAGAGGAAGCGGGATCTTATGCTGGGAATTCGACGAAAATGACGGTCGAAGAAGGATGGTTGTGCGGGCTTATGTTGATTTACCGCTCGTCCTTTGTCTGCTGGGGACATGGTGTTCGGGCTTACGATGATGGCCGAAGAGGGATTGTTGTGCGGGTTTATAGTGATTGCCGCTGAAATGGGGTGGTCGGGCTTACGATTGACGGCCGGGGAATTGAAGGTTCGCTTGCTGGAGCAAAAAGATACTCGGGCTTACTATGGCGGCCGATTTACCTTCTAAAGATGGTACTGAGATTTAACGTCCGAAGACAGAGTGTTAGTGAGGACTAACGAGAAATTTAACGTCTGGAGACGGGGCGTTAGAAATGTCTAACTGAGATTTATCCTCGGGGGAGGGGACGTTAGAAATGTCTAACTGGGGAATTTTTTTAACTTTTGGGAGCCAAAAGGGTTAAATTCGGAATTCTGAAAAGCTGAGGGGCCAAAGTGGCAAAGGAAACTTTATGGTGTAAAACGGGCCGGCCGGACTCATCTTCACCATGTACCTTTTTTAAATCAGCACCAGGCGACGCAAACCAGACCAAAAAATCCCATTTCTGGCGATAGAGAAGAGAGAAAAGAGTGAAAATTCTCCCGTTTTCGCGAGTTTTGTTCAAATCTTTGAGAGATTATCATCATGGAAGCTGGATTAGGACGAAGGGGTCGGCACAGGAGGACCGACAACAAGAGAGCGAGGCTAAGGAGGACGGTGCGAACTACCGATCTTCCTTTGGATCCACCCGAGTTTTATCCGGCTCGGGATTGCCACAAATCCAAGGAGGGGATTGCGAGGAAGGTTAGCATCCTCTAAATTTCGTTAATTTTTAGAATTTGCATTCTTGAATTTTAGGAATTTTGGCTAGAGATGAGTTAGGGTTCTTGGCGCCCGATTTGGGGCTTTTGACCTTGTGATGCCCCTTTGTTGAAATTGATTGTAGCTTAGCTCAATTGATGTTACGGGCAGACAACATAAGAATTTTGGCAGAAAAATTCCATGTCTAGGGGCGTTTTCCAAAATTAAAGTGAGTTTAACTTGGGACAGAGTAAATTTTGAAAGTTTCGATTTGGACGGATTTTTCGAAGTGTTTTGAAAGTTCCGGGTTCGACGGAGTTTTCAAAATGATTTGAAAGTTCCGGGTTCGACGGAGTTTTCGAAATGACTTGAACCTTTTGGAATTTTGGATCGTTAATACTTCGACTGGGACGAAAATATTTTTAGGAAAAGGGAACCGTTAATGAACGGGTTTTTTGAAACTGAACCGTTAATATTCCAACTGGGATGGAAATATTTTTAGGAAAATGAACCGTTGATGAACGGGTTTTTTGAAACTGGACCGTTAATACTCCAACTGGGATTGAAATATTTTTAGGAAAATGAACCATTGATGAACGGGTTTTTGAAACTGGACCGTTAATACTCCAACTGGGATGGAAATATTTTTAGGAAAATGAACCGTTGATGAACGGGTTGTTGAAACTAAATCGTTAATACTCCAACTGGGATGGAAATATTTTAGGAAAATGAACCGTTGATGAACAGGTTTTTGAAACTGGACCGTTAATACTCCAACTGGGATGGAAATATTTTTAGGAAAATGAACTGTTGATGAATGGGTTTTTGAGACTGAACCGTTAATACTCCAACTGGGATGGAAATATTTTTAGGAAAATGAACCGTTGGTGAACGGTTTTTGAGACTGGACCGTTAATACTCCAACTGGGATGGAAATATTTTAGGAAAACAAACCATTGATGAACGGGTTTTTGAGACAGGACCATTAATACTCCAATTGGGATGAAAATATTTTAGGAAAGCGAAACTATATCTTTGTGCTGATAAGTTTTCTGTGATTTTTGTTATCTGTCTGTGTACGTTATCTCTGTAATAACATACTTTTGCCGTGTTCACCTGCAGGGGCGAGGGCCGATTGATGTGCGTAATGTGAAGAGTAGGGGGGATGTTGAGGCGGTCCGCCAGCTGTGGGAGATGTTCCCAGATGTGGCTCGGGACGGCGAGAGGAGTCCACGACAGTTCGTGATTGACTTCAGCCTGGCAGGCTTTATCAGTTCGGTAGCCGTGGTGGCTTTGACGCAGAGGGCGAAGGTACTTCATGTTGCCCTGAGCGAGTACTGGTGGGACACGACCCACACATTCCATTTCAGGTGGGGGGAGGCGACCGTGACACCCACTGATTTTGCGGCGATTACTGGGTTGTCATTCCGGGGCAACACCATTGAGTGGTTTGATGGCTTCACCAGGGAGCAGTTGTCGGAGCTGCTTGGATTTGATATTACCGATGCCAGGGGCCTGGGTATTCGGTACGGGCCGATGGAGGCTCACTTGAGGAGGGGCATCGAGGAGTATTTGGCTGGCTCCGTGAGGATGACAGCGGAGTGCTTGGCTCGAGGGTTTTTGTGGTTCGCTTTGTCAGCTACCCTGTTCCCCACTGCTGACACGATATGTCATTTTGCTCTGCTCGGCTCTCTGACCAACCTGGAGGCCGTGAGAGGGTATGCTTGGGGAGAGGCCGGTCTGGCCGAGGTCTATTATGCGTTGGACAAGTTCTCTCGGGGAGAGGAAAACTCATTAGGCTATTTTTAGTTTGCTCTAGATGTGAGTTTCTTTCTTTTTCTCTTCCTTGTCTCACTTGTACTCGTATGTATCTGCTTTGTAGCTGATATAAATTTCCTTGCGTTTGACAGGTGTGGTTCTTCGAGGTGTTTCACCCGCATATGTGGGATACCAGGGAGGCATATACACATTTATTCCATGCCATGTTTGTGAGGACCCCAATCCGGAACCTAACCCGTGTCCCGAGTTAGAGCGTCCCCAAAATAAAAACTCAATCACCTAAACTTTTTAAAACTTTGATTTAACTTGCAACTTAAACATCCTGAACATAATCATTTCGAAATAACTTCATTCCTCTCTACATGGGAGGAAGAGTTGAATAACTCTAAAAGCAACATCCTGTTTAATTACAAAAGACTTTGGTTATAACGTAGAAACTAAGTTTTATACACTCAAACTTTATAAAAGAGTTATACCAAAATACATCTTCTACGCCCACCTATACGTACCCCGACAATCCCAAATACCACGTCCAAACTCCGTTCCGTCCTCACTTGGCCGGTCCGCCTGTCTCAGGATCTAAAAACATTAAAGGGAGAGGGGTGAGAATAAATCTCAGCAAGCTATTATGAATGCAGCAATATGCCAAGTAAGATGCAACACAAAATCAAGGCACATCTCACATATTGGTAAAACAGTAACCACATTCCGTTACCTTTGTTTACCTTTCCCGTCTGAACAATAAGTCGTATAACTGTGGGTATCAATACTCCACTACATCTGTGAATGCATATCCACCAGAACCAATATCATGTAACTGAGACAGTTATGCTTATAACTCATCTCTGTGAACTGCTTAGGCATATTCACATCTTATAAGACCCGTTTTTCAGGGAACCAAATAAGATAGTAGCAACTCTGTAAGGCTTTCGGCTCAATACAGATGCTATACCCCAGTCTGTGGCCGCAGAGGGGGAGAGGTCACAGGTATGATGGACCTTCAATCACTTTAGAGAACAAATCAATAATTGATTGAATTCCATTATACCCCCCAATCACATAAATATAAACACGTTTCAAGCACATAATAGATACTTGAAATATAATCCACAAAGGGGATAAACAATGTAGCCACATGGTAAAATATACTCATGTTCAATCAATATCATAGTGTAACATTTATGTAATACACTAAGCATAGCACCATCAATGAATATGTATTCAAGTAGAGTAACAGTATAATCAATAATTCCACAAATGGGATAACAATACAACCATATGATAATCATATCCACACTTGAATAATAACGAAACAGTGTGATAAATACACATTCCCAATTTAGCACAATAGTGTGACATATAGCTTCTACACTATCCAAATCAATCACCAAGTATAGGTACAAGTAAGGTCACTATGTATCATAACCCATTCCTACATAGTCATTATTCAACCTCGAATATACTTAATAAAGGTTCAAGATCTAATTTCCAAGATGAACTACTTTGGTGAAGTTACTAATCAAGCCTATAACCATTTTCCAGACGATATTTAAACTACTCTCACAAATCCACTTTGATCAAATAAGACGTCGCTACGTGGCCCAAGTATCATACTTTAATCTAAGTTAAAAGGGATTAATCCATATCCGGTTTAGATTAGGTTCTACTAATTCATAGTAGTTGGGAATCATACCACGAGGTTATTGATAAATTTCAGCAAGAAAATTAACTCAGGGAATCTGGTGACATGGGCGACCGCCCATGTCACTTGGGCGACCGCCCAAGAAGCTTCAAAGGACACATTTTATTCTGCAGGGATGGGCGACCGCACAAGGCAACTTGGGCGGCCGCCCAAGAAGGTTTTTAAGGCACTCATCTTTCTGAGCACATGGGCGGCCGCTCAAGCCCCCATGGGCGACCGCCCAAGGCTCTATCCAGCAATACTAAATTCCTAAACCCCCTTTTTACCTAGTTTCTTTTCCCCTTTTAAATTCTTTCTCATTTTTGATGCTCAAGAAAGGCTTCCCAAATATTTACTACTTCCTTCTAAATCAATCAAACCCAAACACATAAACCTCAATACTATACATCTAAATTTCCTATACATTTCCCTACCAAAATCCTAGTTCAATCATCTTCATTTAACTTAACCCATTTTCATCTACTTCTTGATCATCTTCTATGATCAACAACATACTTCCATATCTTGAACCAATTCCTCCATTCTAAGAAGGGTTCCAAAACATCAAACCATCATTTAACAATAATAACAACATTTATAATTTATGAACATTTAAAGAAGGGAAGTCATAATAACTCACCTTAGATTTTTTTAGAATAAAATGTTGATCTTCTTAGCTTGCCTTGATCCTCTAGATGATCCAAACCCAAAAATGCCCTTGGTCTTGAAAATGGTGTAGAAATGACTAGCTATAAGGCTTGGAATGGGGAGAGCTTCAATGGAGTTCCATGGAGGAAAGTGAAAGAAGAAAATGAGGAAGAAGATGGAAGTGAGCTAGGGAAAGTATGGGGAGTGTGGGATAAGTGATGGGAGGTGTTGACTTGAGGGAAAGAGAATGAGGGTTTTAAGGGGAAGGGTTATGGCCCCCCCTTCACCCTACCACTACCAAGGCTTTCCCTTTTTAAAATAACCCATCCCAAAATTATTTATCTACCCCATTTAACCTCCTTCTACTATTTATTCAATTCCTTTTTATTATATTTTCCCAAATACATTATTTATTTCTATTTTTATATTTTCATTTAGAACATTAATTTATTTTCCTATCATTTATCCTAATATAATAAATCAAGTATATAAAAATGGTCACATAATATTAACAAAAAATATTAAAAGCACACAATATGATATTAAAATTAGGGCCTAGGGTTAGGGTCGTTACAATGTTGACTTGGCAGAAGGTGGCGAGGAAGCCGACAAAGTCGAGGGAGCGCACCCGATTGACTTATGAGGAGGTGTCTCTGGCTATGGACCGAGATTTTTCTCCGAGGATTAGCCTGACCTGGTTGAGTCGGCTTGATCACTTCGTGGTGCATGCTGCTGGGGAGATCACACGTCAGCGGAAGCTGCTGGTGGGGCTCCATTGTGACGTGATGTATCTGTGCGAGAGGGTATCTTGCCAGTATGCTCCGTGGTCTGTCCCCTTGGTTCCGAGGGATCCACCTCTTCACATGCAGTATCCCTTGCTCATAGCCGGGGCAGAGTTGGAGCGGTATAGGCAGGGTGTGCCTCACGCCGAGTACGTCATAGAGGGCGCCGACGATGACATTTTTCTGAGGACGAGGCTGAGGAGCCCGCAGGTGCTGGAGAGGGAGGGCGAGGACCCTGCACGTCCTCGAGACTACCTGCTCCCCCGGACTCGCTTGTCATTCGAGGGCGTTGGTGGTTCTCGGAGGCGGCTGTTGATTCCCATCCCGGAGCAGCCGAGGCCTCAATATAGAGTGGACCCTAATGCTTCGGTGAGTGTTTTGCTTTGCTTTTCTGTACTTGGTAGTAGCATCTTGTAAATGTTGCATTTGTGCTGTCTGTTTGTCCTTTGACGGCTTTCCTGGTTTGCAGGTGTCTGGCCGTACTTACAATTAGGCCGTGAGGCACTTGGATGGGATAGCCAACTACGCTAGGAGGCTCGTGGACTTCCTGCGGTGTAGTCCCCGAAGGAGTGCGGATGTTTACGAGCCGATGCCTTCTCGGAAGTCTGCTGCGAGGGGCCCATCTGTCTCCATGGCTGGTGGCACAGATTTCGCGCAGGGGTTCAGCCAGTTCTTCGGTGAGACTACTGGGTTCGGAGCTCGTCACTCCTCGTATTCGGGACACAAGCATGGAGAGTCCTCGGGAGCACAGGCGCGGAGCCGTGGCTTTTCGTACTCTGGTCTTGAGGAGTTTGCAGATTATTTGTCCACAGTGGATCCGGCTGCAGCGGGGCAGCATTATGAGTGCTCGGATGATGAGCAGGACTCTGAGTAGTCCTTTTGATTTATTTTTAGACAATTGTGTGTATTGTCCAAGCATTGACTTGTACTTTGTAAGACCCATGGGGAAAACTCTTGTACTTTTTGAATATTTATTATGATTACCTCTATTTATTTTTGGCAAATAAGCAAGTAGGTTGATCAAAAAAATAAATAATAATGGAACATGCATTTAAACAATAAAATTCGAGCTGGTCAAAATTTATATCTACATGCACTGTTATTAAATTAACTGCACTGTTGCACGAGCCCGGGGCGGATGTGGTGTCGACAGTGAATTATTTAATCACGGGTGAAGGTATTTTGGTCAAGGATTGAATAGGAGGCCTTTTGGAATTGTTTCACAGACAAATGAAGCTGTTGGCTGCAGAGTTGACCAAGTCAACCTGTAAAACGGGCCGGCCGGCCCATGCCTCAATTTCAGAATGTTTTAAATTGCAGTCCAGTTTCTGCAATTTGAAAACACTACGCTTGTTTTTTGAAGCAAAAGCTGATTTCTCTCTCAAATTCCTTGGAGTTTTCTTCGTTTCTCATGGCTTTGTTTCCAAGATTGTCGTCTCAGGCACAAGAACGATATTTGGAGAGTTTCCAGACGTGGGTACGGCACCACACGAGGCAAAGCAAGGGGTTTTTTGAAGGCTGTTATAGAATGAAGGCGGTTTGGGCTTTGAAGGAGCTCATGCCGGATTGGGATCTCTTGAGAGACGCATCTCGTTTCTGGGATGAGAGGAGGCACGTGTACAGTTTCTCGTACACTGAGATTACGTCCACACTCGAAGATTTTTGGGCTATCCTTGGAGGGTCTGAGGTGGAGTAGATTGTTCTTCTTTTGACTGGCGGCCTGACCACCGTTGAGAAGTAAATGTCCCTGCTTGACATTTCAGCTGAAGAAGCATGTGGGATGCTAATACCAAATATGGACTATGTCAACATTTCGAGGCTGCCCGATAGATTCACCGGTGCGGATGGAAGTGTTTCTGCATGGGACGCTTTTGCTCTGTGTGCAATCCCCACTTTGTTCACATTCACATCCTTGGGGGTGTGCCATCACAGTGTACTGGACCTGGTGAGGCAGTGCCGAAGTGGAGGAGACATCGTGCCTTTGATCTTGGGCAAGACGTTCCTTGGCATAGGTCGAATGGAGATCGATAGCCGATACATGTGGGGAGAGAGTCCCGCTATGCTTACTCTGTGGTTGAGGGAGCGGTTGCAAATGATGCCCGAGGTACCAGCGACATGCGATCCCTGGTCTTTTTCTCGACGACCCTTGGTGATAGGAGGCAATCAGGGTGAGTTGGAGCTTTGGATGGCCAAACTCCGCACACATCATTTGCGGTGGTGGGTTCCTCACTGGAAGTTACAGACTTGTCGGACCATTCAGGAGGGTCTTCTCATTGTCAGAGTTCCGGGGGTGTCCCAGACTTCTTTCTACATTCCATCCTTGGTGCTGCGACAGTTCGGGATGGAGCAGGTGCCGTTGACGGGCTTGAGTAATGCTGGTACTTTTGAGGTGGGATCGCTCCTCATGGAAGATCCTTCGACGCCATTGCTGCTCATGCGGTTGTGGCAGTATACGTCCTTTCCTGCCAGGGTTCTCTTTCACCGGAGAGGGGGCACTGTTCTGTCCACTTGGTATTTGAACTGGTATGAAGAGTGTATAGGGGAGACACAAATGGCTATTTTGTGGAGATGAAGTGAGCTATTGGGCCTTGATTACCGTGATAGCTCGACTTTGAGGAGGGCCGAAGAGGCGGCTAACCCTCAGGATTGTACTGGGGATGACATGGATGACTATGAGGCCAATGCTTGTCGGATGACCGATCAGAGCATGGATATGATGACTTGGAGAGAGGCAGCTCGTGACAGAGCTAGGGAAAGGGCTGCGTTGGCGGCCGCAGGTCTGGCAGAGGCGTTGGGAAGGGTCCTAGAGCCAGGTAGAAGGACTACGGGGATATTCCCTGTGAAGGTGAAGAATACCCGCCGTGGAAAAGGGAAGGGGAAGAAAGACGAACGACCGAGTACGAGGGACTAGGTTGACCTTGCTGTCCAAAATATCCACCTACTATCATTGCAGACATATTAATTTGATTAAGTGTTTTATTGTTGTTTTGCTAGCGTGTAGCGAGTCAGGAGTTGACCGTGCTTGAACTCATCAAAGATTGTTTTAACCGTAATGAATTTGTAGGTTAAGTTTAAGAGTTTTTTGAAACACAAGCGATTGGTGTTGTATTTGAATTTTATTTGTTTTTGAGATCGAGCCAATGATGGCTGCCTACGTTCTCCTTTTACAATTGGACTAAGGGGCTCAGGTCACCGTAGTTCGACACTTTAGGTGAAATTTGAGAAGACAAAAGAAGTGCGACCCTGTTTTTTACCTAGATCATTTTCGGGAATGTATCCAGTTGGGTATTACTCTTTTAGCACTTTGATTTTACTGAGGGGTGGTGTATGGGGAAGGAGAGTTGACTCGTGTTCTTCCTCAAACAAAGTATCTGCGGAGCTTGCTTCCGTTCACGGGGTTAACGAAAGGGTTTCCGTCCAAATCTGCTAACTTCATGGCTCCTCCGGAGAAGATTCCTTGTACCACGAACGGGCCTATCCAGATAGGCTCCCACTTTCCGAGGGGATTGGTCTGTGTAGGAGGATTTTTCCTTAAGCACCAAGTCACCTTCTCTGATGTCTCGGATCTTGACTTTCTTATCAAATGCTCGGGCCATTCTGCTTTGGTAGGCACGAGTATGTTCCATGGCTTTCAATCTGTGCTTGTCGAGTAGAGCTAGTTCGTCGTGACGGCTTTGGAGCCATTCGACTTCATTGATTCTGTTTTCCAAGAGGACTCAGAGGGATGGAATTTCAAATTCAACTGGTAACATCGCTTCTATTTCGTATGTGAGTGCGAAAGGAGTCTCCCCTGTGGCGGTTCGGGATGTTACGTATCCCCGAGAGCTAGATGTAGCTTTTCGGGCCAATCCCGACCTCGACGGCCATTTTTGATTATTCTTGCGAGAGTCTTGTTTGCTTTGCCTCTCTTGCACCATTAGTACGTAGTGCGTAGGGAGAAGACTTGTGGCGTGTAACTCTGAACTCGGTCAACAGTTGGTCACAATCTCCTTCAAAGTGGGTCCCATTGTCGGATATGATCTCGTTGGGCACCCCGTATCTGCACATGATGTTCTCTTTGATGAACTCGACCACCTTCTTAGAATTCAGTTTTTTGTATGATCTGGCTTCTACCCATTTGGTGAAGTAGTCAACTGCGACTAATATGAACTCGTGACCATTACTCCCTGGCGAAGTAATTTTGCCGATGACGTCGATTCCCCATGTGGCGAAAGGCCATGGTGTAGTCATGCAGTAGAGCTCGTGAGGAGGAATGCGATTGAGGTTGGAGAACCATTGACATTTGTCGTAGCTTCAGACGAACTAGATGCAGTCTGTTTCCATTGATACCCAATAGTAACCCATGCGGAGGATGACCTGTGTCAATGCTCTGGCGTTCATGTGCGGACCGCAGGTTCCGTTGTGAACTTCGTTCATTAGCTCGCTGGCTTTTTCTTTATTTACACACCGTAGGAGTGATCCTTGGTGGCGCTTCTTGTACAACATACCCCCCAGAATGACGAAATGGGATGCCAGATGTTTTAGGGCCATCATGTTTTTGGCTTTGATCCCTTCTTTGTATTTTCCATCTTCATTTGTGAAGGAAGCTTCTCCATTTTGGAGGTACTGGTAGATTTGATTGTACCAGGGTTCGTCGATCGGTTCACTTTTAACTTCGATCTCACAGCAATAGGCGGGTGTTTCCCGCCTGCCTATTCTGAGGGGTTTTACTGATTTCCCTTTGAGAATTTCGATAAGATATGCTAGGGTGGCCAGGGCATCTGCGAAGCGGTTCCTATCTCTTGGAAAATAGTGGAAAGAGATGTCCTTGAACTGAGCAATGAGCTCCTCCATGTACGTGTGGTACTTCTGGAGGCCAGGATCTATTGTCTTCCATTTGTTGGATACTTGATTGATGATCAATGCTGAGTCTCCGTATACTTCCAGTTCTGAAGTGTTGCGGTCGAGAGCGGCTTCTAGGCCGGCTGCGCAAGCTTCATACTCTGCTGCATTGTTGGTTGCTTCAAAATTCAGCTTGATGGCTGTGGGAGTGTGCTCATCTTTAGGATCGACCAGGAGCATTCCAATACTATTTCCCTTCTTGTTGGCGGTCCCATCGAAGAAGAGTTGCTAGCGGTTTGCGCTGTTGAGTGAGGAGCTCCCGTCATGCAGGCTGCGGATCGGGACCCTTGAGTTCACTTTGCTTGGGAAGTACGCCGGTGATCTGCCATTACTCTGCCCTTTGTTGATTTTCTGACCATGTATTTGATGTCAAATTCAACCAGGAAGAATGACCACTTGGCGAATCTCATTGATAGAGATGGCTTGTCGAAGAGATATCTGACGGGATCCATCTTGGAGACCGGGAGCAGAATGTAGCTGCATGTAGTGTTTCGGTTTCCCGACTACCCATACCAAGGCGGTACAAGTTTTCTCTAATCTTGAGTAGTGAGTTCACTTCCACTGAAGCTTTCGGCTTACGAAGTAGATTGCATGCTCAACTGCGGAATCTTTACGTTCTTGTGCCGGCATTGCCCCAATTGACGTGTACATCCTTTGTCGGAGTACGGGAGGAGTGGCTTATCTTCATGTGGCGGGCACGGGATTGGGGATTCACCAAGTATGTCTTGATTTTCTCGAAGGCATGTCGGCATTCGGAGTCCCATTTGATGTTAGCATTTTTCTTCATTAGTTTGAACATTGGCTCGCGAGAAGATGTCAGCGGTTGATGAAGCGGGCGATGTCTTGAAGTCTTCCCATGAAACTTTTCACTTACGTCGGTGTCTACGGTGGCTTCATGTCGATGATGGCCTTGATTTTCTTGGGATCGGCTTCGATGCCTCTTTACGTAACCATGTACCCCGGTACTTTGCCTCGCTTGACGCCGAAGGTGCACTTTGCGAGGTTCAATCTCATGGAGTGCTTTACGAGTCTTTTGAAGAACTTTCTCAAATACGTCATGTCTTTGCATGTCGATCCTGCAGAGTGGATGATCATGTCGTCGACATATACTTCAATTTCTTTCTGAATCATGTCATGGAAGAGAGCTGTTGCTGCCCGCTGGTAAGTAGCCCCAGCATTCTTTAAACCAAACGGCATGATCGTGTAACAGTATGTCCCCCACAGAGTGGTGAAAGCAGTCATGGCTTGATCTTCCTCGGACATCTTGATCTGGTTGTATCCAGCAAATCCGTCCATGAAGGACTTCACTTTAAAGTTTGCCGTGGTGTCAACCAGCATGTCGATGTTGGACAATGGGAAATCGTCCTTAGGGCTGGCCTATTTGAGATCTCGAAAATTCACACAGCATCTGACCTTTCCATTGGCCTTGGTGACCGTCACGATGTTGGAGAGCCTGGTCGGGTACTCAATTACTCTGATGAAGCCGACGCAGAGCATCTTCTCAATTTCTTCTTTCACTTGCAGAGACCATTCTGGCTTGATCTTACGCAGTTTACGCGCGAGGCTTGGATTACGGATCGAGAGGATTACATGTGCTCCACGATTGAGGGTCGAGTCTGGCATGTCTTGGTATGACCGGGCGAACACGTCAACATATTCTTTGAGGAGATTTATCGGGGCTTCTTTTACGGCACCGGCGAAAAGCGCCCACTTGTGTCTCTTTAGGCTCTTGCACTGACCCCAGGTTCACTTTAGTCATAACTTCTTCGGAAACTTGGGCCCGATTGTCCTCTTGGTCAACTACACGCTTGAGAACTTCTTTAATGTATTGTTCGTTTAGTGTGTCTGCTTCTTTATCAAGTGAGTCATTATTAACGTCTTTTAAGTTGTTTGTTAACTTATCAGTTGTTAAAGTGGCAATGAGGGGATAATCCGAAAGGTCAAACTTTTCATTTGATACGAACGGGAATACATTGTTGGCTACATTATCAAAGTCTTCCGGCGTGAGGCCGTCGGATGACTCGGAGAGGCTGGACTTTGACAATGGCCCGGCTCGAGAGGGTTTGAGACTAGGTTTAGGGAGATGTGGGTGCGGAGTTCGGTTTGTCTTCCATTTACGTGTGGCTTGCCCTTGGTCGGTGAAAGTCACCCGGTTTTTAGTGGCATTGTTTGGATGTTTGGTGAGGGTTCGGGGTCGAGAGGCTTGGCTTCTTTGTCCGATCATGGCGATCATCTTTGTTTTCGGAGCCCGGGTCAATCGGGTTTGGCACCTCCATGACTTCTTCAAAAGACTACGTAGAGCGGGTCCACTGAGAGCATCTTCTATGAATTACGGTTCCTTACGCTTTGGAGTTCTTGTCTCGAATGTGGCCTCGGCGGTTGACCCGAGCAGTTTCTTTCCCATGAAGAGTGTCTCGAGCTGCTCTTCTATGTCAGGGATCCCTTTGAATGTGTACTCATCTTGAACGGTGGTGGCAATTGGTCCGAGGTAGAGCGGTGATGTCAAGGAATGCTCCCCTAATCGGATTAGCTTTGAGTCCTACGAAACGCTTGAGGTCTTGTGCCGGCTTTTCCATCCTACGTAGTCTACGTGCTGACTTTTCCTGCTTCTTTCTCATCTTCATCGAGTTCCACTTGTCGGTCCCTCGGTTACGATGTCGGTTCTTGTCGGTTCCCTCGGTTACGTCGGTTCCCTCGGTTACGTTGGTTCCCTCGATTATGTTCGGTTGTCGGTTCCCTCGGTTACATTGTCGGTACCTTTGATGAAGTAATGGGCGAGGTCGAAACAGTAAGGTTGGAGGTTGGGGTGCCGTTGAAGATTCCCCTTTTGCGGGCTGCTGTCTTGGTGCTGGCGAGCCTCTTGTTTTCTTTCTGATATCAGCAGGTGTTGGCACATAATCGAGCCCCTGGACTGTAGTGTGGTCCTTGACTTCGATGAATTGGTGTTGGCCTTGTAACCTTTTGCCAAGCCCCAATCCTGGGATGAAGTTCATGAGCTTCATCATTTTCATGGCGGGAGGGATTTTGTCCCAAACAGTGGAAGGTCCATGTTGCATACTTGGATCTTGGAAGTCTCCAAGGTGAATCCAGTTAATGCCATACCGTCATCATGCTTGATCTCTAAGCTTTGGAATGCCGTTGGTCTTTGGTCCCCTCGGTGGTATTTGTCGTCGTAGGCTGTTGTCGAGCTCGTTGCCTTGCATGAACTTGATACATTGGTGAAGGGTGGATGCCACGCCGTTCATTTGATGCGACGGGGCCGTCCCGGGATGGTTGTGAAAGTGATGGGAATGTCCAACACTTGGAATTCGGTGGGGATCATCCGCTTGCCGAACCGAGATGTTTAGAGTAGCAACCCGAGAAGCTGTGCGGGAAGTAGAATCATAGGCCTTGACGGTGTGGGTGAAGGCTTCAGTGCGTGGGCTTGATGTCGAGCGGGTCCATCATCTTGGCGGGCAAGACATTCATTCGGAACCTCAGTCTACCAATACGGGGAAGGCGACGCTCGTCAGTGGGCTGTGATGTAGAGCGGCTCATTGTGATCAGCCCCAAATTTTGGCAGTCTAAATCCTGTGAAGGTGATGATGTTTCCATAGTGGATGTTGCCGATCATCTGAATTACTTCTTCTGGTGTTGCGTCCACAGGGACCATGGTACGGGCCAAACTTTCCTCTAGCTTGAGCTTGTGAGGGTATGAAGATGTGAGCAGGGACCACGGGGAAATGTTCGCTGGGTGCCTTAAGCTAAGTGAGGATCGGGTCCTCTTTCACGGAACTTGTTTCTTCGGGCAGGTTGGGTTGCGGTTCTGGCTCTGCCGAATTTTTGGTGGCCTTTGGTGGTAGCACATGAATTTGACCCGATCGGGTTAGAACATTGACGTCGGGCTTGGTCCCCTTCGAACAGGTTGCTTTGAGCTGAGCCATAGTTAGTGGAGGATTTTTCGAAACACAGGGCCATATGTCCTCCCTCAATTCGTTATTTGTAGATGTATTCCGGGGGCTTCGGCGGCTTTCCGGATTACGTCCCAAGATCTTGGTTTAGGTGCCTCCGCGAGAGGAGTCTATGGTTCCCGAAGTTGTTCGAACGTCGGTGCGCAATAGTGGTTGTCGGGGGCGAAGCGTGTATTGCTGACCCTTCGGGGAGGTTAGAGAGTTCTTGGTTCAAGCGAACGGTCTCTTTGATTTCTTCACGGTATCTTGCGCTTCTTTCCTTCTTCTTGGCTGAGGCTCGTGGCATTACAGGAGTTGGGACGGGCGGTAGTCATGGTTTGCTAATTTTCCTCCACTTTTGGCCCCGAGATCGGCTCTCTTGCGGTAGAGCCTTCGTCGAGAGTTAGCGCTTGCGTTTCTTCCCATGTGAGAATAGCCAATGCTTCCTTGAGCTGTATGCGGCGGTATAGATAAACTTCCATCGGGGAGAGCTTTCTCTGCTTGCTTTAGCGAGTGGCGGGTATGTCGGAAGGTGAGTATACGGCTTCCGGACGTACGCCCATGTGGCCGGTTTATGCCCCGGTTGGTCGTTTACGTAGCGAATGCGGTAGTACATGGAATCTCCTGGCCGGTTGTTGGAGATGTATTTCCATCTTTCTCTTCTTTTTGAATAGACCTTCCTCTTTCGGTTGGCCTTTCAATTTGAGAACGGAAATGATCCGCTCCCATCCTCCCGGGACCACTTGGGATTCCGGTTTTGTTGACTTCACGGCCGGCTTGGAAGAGAATAGTTTCATCGTCTTCGTCGTCGCTTTCTGAGAGGACTTGCTTCTCTCGGGAGATAAGCGCTTGTATTCCTCATCTTTGTTTGGCTAGGTATTCCTTGTCTTTGTGCCATTCCATCTCCTAGGTCATCGGGACCGTTGACCGCCCTCCCTTGCCAGAGGGGGTTTGATGAGAAGCGATGGTAGTCCAGGAAGTCGCCGTGGGCAAAACCTTTGAGGTCGAATTGGTCTAGAGTGGCCTCTAGCTTGCTATCTGAAACTGCTTGTGACGCTTTAAGGGCTCGGTCCCTGTGAGTCTTCTGAGCTTTGTTTTCGTCCCAGAGGTGATTTTCTTGTGCAGCCAGTTCCAGGAGGGCTTTCCTTGCAAGAGCTAAACAGTCTCCGTAGGTGCGCGCTGTCTGACTGGTGTCTAGAACTGTGATCACATCCAAATCTCCGAATGGCGGAAATACTTGGATTATATTGACGAAGGAAGTCGTGCTGGGACATTCCATGTGACCTTCCTTGATCTCGGTCACCAAGAAGTTTACCCATATCTGCTTGATCAAACCAACGGGGGTGTTGAACTCTGCGAGGCTGATGGTCTCGTGATCTCGTTCGAGAGCCAAGTCTATCAGAGCTAGCAGCTTGCTGGCGGGATGTCTGAATCCGTGGCCGTGATGGCTGGGAGCAGGGTCGAACTTGAGCATGTTGATGCTGAGGTGGTCATTCCTTTCTTCGGAAGCTTGATCTGTCTCGCTGGGAGGACTTTTGCAGATGTTCTCAGGGTGGCTGCTGGAGGCGTTCCCGAGGCTGATCTGACTTGTAGCAAGGTGGGGAGTTCTGTCTCCTGCGTCGGTGCCTTTGGCCTTGGCGGCGCTTTTGGCAGTGAGCTTGACTGACGGCACGGGCCGGTTGCCACTGGGGCTGATAACTGGAAGTGATGACGAGCCTTGAGCTCTCTTGGCCAGGGCCTCGTTTACCATGATCAGGCAATCGTCGAGGGTAACTTTGGCATTGCAGAATCTGACAATAAGGATCGGATCCTTGGCATCGTCGGGATATCTGGAGAAAATGATATTGACGAAGTCATCGTCGGTTACGTGATCAGAAGGGTTCTTTGTCGTGTCAACCAGTTGTTTCCACTCGTCGGATAACTGTCTGTACTGGACATTAAGCTTGACAATTTCCATGGTATTGGAGCCCTCGTCGTAGGTGACTTCGTCGGAACTGGTGCCATCCTCGAAACTGAGCAGGTGTATGTAGGGGTCCTCTTGCGGATCTGCCGCGTCTTCCACTCTGGAGAGTCTGGATTCATCGCTGTCTGATGGCTCAACCCAGATCAAAGGATGTCTCGCGCCTTGTCGCGAAGCTGGTGCTGCTAAGAAGACCTCATGCCCTTCGTTTGAGAAAAGGGGTTCGGTGGGCAATTTTGCGTGTAAGACATCCCAAACGACTGTCATACATTCATCACGAGTGTTCCGGTGCTTGTTGACCTTTATCGTGAAGATTTCTTCGCCTGGCGGGGCCAGAGAGTTTGCTCGAAGGATGCTGACAAATCTTCGATCGGAGACAGGGGGTTTGTGTGCCCGTATCATTGCGATGCTCAGGGTTTCTTTCCAGTCTGCATCCAAGTTTCGAAAACGGCAATTGAACTTGATGAACCTGACTACTTCGGGATCTTCCTACTCGAGGACGTTGACATAGTTAGCACCTTCGGACTCTGAGGGATTCTGATGAGATTTGCCCCGGTAGTCCTTTGGTCAGCCTGCATGAGGTAGCCCCGGTGCCTGGCTGTGTGCACGCTTGATTGGCATTTCGGCTTCATTTCCTATGAGGAAACTGTCCCCTCTGATGACCTCGAGATCTCCTTGTCGATTTATGAACTTGACACACTGATGGAGAGTGGAGGCGATGACCTTCATGTGGTGTAGCCATGGGCGTCCCAACAGGGCTGTAAATTCGGACGGAATGTCCATCACGTGGAACTTTGCTGGCACCATTTGGGTTTTGAACCAGAGCTCCAGAGTCACCGTCCCTAGGATAGGACGAGACGTGTTGTCGTAGGCTTTGATAGTTCGGGCAGATGGGATCATGTTGCCTTCATCAATGCGTAGGGCTCGCATCATGCTGAGGGGAAGGACATTGACTGTTGATCCGTTGTCTACCAATACCCCAGGGAGGGAGACGGTGTTGAGCCGGATAGTGATGTACAAAGCTTCATTGTGCCCCGAGGCCCCTTTCGGTAGGTATTCATCACAGAAGGTGAGCATGCTTCCATACAGTCTGGAATCGTAGATCTGATCTCTTTTCGAAGAGGGAGAATCATCGAGCCATCCATTTCCTGTCTTCCTCTTGAGAGGCAAAGCTTTTGGTCGTGCCTCGGAATTGTGTCGAGGTAGCTTGTGGCGGTGGCCGCCCTTGGTCAACACATTGATTAAGTACGAGTGCCAAGTTGACTTTGACTTTCCTTTGCCGGCCCGTGCTCTGAAGTTGGGCGGGTTTAATCTTGGTTGATCTGGGGATTAGGCTTCGGCGCGATAGGGTTGCCAAGGTTTGAGGTATTCGGTGTCTGAAGCTGAGCTTTGGTGTCGGCGGGATGTTTCGGTTTTCCCATCCACATGCGCTGAAGAGTGTCTTTGCTTGAAGGGAGAGAGGACTTCTTTGGAGTAGAGTACATAGTAATCGAACTTCCCGGACGGCTCTGCGAGTGTACCCTTGGTGTCTCCGGCTTCATACCTCTCTTTCAATTTTTGTTGAGAAAATTTGTTTCTTACGCTGCAGGGGAATCGCCTGATCGAGTCTGGAACTCGTACTCAAGGCATTCGGAGCGATCACAAACATCGTAACGGATGTGAACGTCTGATGAAGACCTGGCTGGAAGAGGCGGAGAGACTGGCTCTGCGGCAATCTTCTTTGGTACCCACTCGATGGAGTTTATGCTGTTGTTGTTCGGAAAAAGGTTTCTGACTGTATTAGGTCCACGGGGACGTTCCAAATTTCCCTCCTCTATCAGGTTCTGGATCTCATACCGTAACCCCAGGTAGCTGTCAGTTGTGTGCCCGTGATATTGGTGGAAGGCGCAGTATTTGCTTTTGTCGGCGTTGACTACGGGATTCCTGGGTTTGTAGTTTTCAACGGGCTTAAGGAGGCCTTCTTTGATCAACCCTTCCAACATCTTACTCAGAGGCATATCCAACTTGTCGAAGTGTACGGAAGGCTACTTCGTGGAGGAGTTGTTGCTCTGCGGGGATGGGTTTCTGTTGCTTGACTGTTGACCCTGATGGATGTAGTTGACAGATGTATCTTTCCCTTTGTCGGGGGCCGGTGCAGAGTTGAATGTAGGCTGGCGATGCGTATGCATGTACGGATGTACTGTAGCCAGTTTTTCCTTGAGATCCTTTTTGAATTGTGAGCCGACATTGACCATGGCTCGGAGAACTGGGAAGAAGTGATGACTGATGAGCGTTCTGATGGACGGCCTCAAGCAGGACTTGAAGATCCGCATCTGTTCGTCTTTGGAGAGTGGCTCCATGATTTCGGAGAGCTTCCAACTCCCCCTCTTGTAGAATTCTCTGACGCTTTCATACGCTACGCTCGGTGGTGATTAAGTCCTCACGACTTGTTTCCCACTCCAGGTTGGATGCATACCGCTCTAGGAAGATATTACTGATCTGATCCTAGGTATGGCGATCTGCAGGCTTGACCCTTAGGAACCACCGTAGCACAGAACTCTTGAGAGTATGTTGTAAATGATCGGCCATTTGCTGGAGGGTTGCTCCTTTTGCTCTCATGCTGAGAACGTAGGTGTCAACATGCGTCTGTGGACATTCGGTTCCGTCGAATCGATCCATTTCCGGCATTTTGAACTTAGCAGGGAGAGGTGTGACCATTCCCGGATCTGTGGATTTGAGCGTTTCTTGCTTTGAGCTGCCTATGCTGGCTTTCAGGTCTTTCATTTGTTCGACCATCTAGGCCAAGGCGGGGTCCAGTGGTGGACTTTGAGGCTCGGTGCTGGGTTCTGCCATATGAGCGGCAGTAATTGGAGGTGGGAGGCTTGATATATGAGGATATATGGGGGCCTTTTCTAGATTGTATCGGGGTTTGTCCCTGGTGTTTTGAGGTTCGTGTATAGGTAATGGGTTGAACTCGGGAGGGAATTGGAGGACATTGATATCTGTTTGAGATGGTCCAGCGGTGCGTTGGTTGTACTGAGTGATGGGAGCAGTACTGGTTTGGCTGTATATGATGGGAGTGCCTTGAGAGGTGGCAACATGGAGCCTCGGTCGGCTGTTTCCTTGGTTCGAAGGAATCCCGTAACTTGGTGGGGGGAGGAACCTGGTTGAAGGTTTGAGGAGTTGATCGAGAGGGCTCGTCGTCCTCGATCAGGACGAAAGTACCGTCTGGATGGGGGATAGCTGCTATACCTCGCTCATTCAGAAGCTATACTATGAAATTCTGCTGATCTTCTTCCTGCCTTTTGTGAACCTCACAGGCCCGGATGGCTTCTTCCAGTATCATATCTGTTACCGGTGGCAGGGTTCCGTTCCCGTCATGATTTCTCGGTGAGCTAGACATGTCAGAAAGTCTGGCTGAAGGAACTGAGGAAACCGAAGAACTGTCTGATGCGGCCGTAACTGCAATTCTGGCGAGGCACTGACCCGGAATTCTGAACCACTTTCTACTTGCTGCAGGGAACGAAAGGTAGGGTTTAGGCTTCGGAAAGGGTATTTGGCTCAGGGTTTCGGGCTTGTACAATGTGCAGTTACCGATTAATGTTTACTTAAAACGCATTTTTTCAGAGTCCTAATCGATTGGAAAAGATCGTGTCTTCTTTTCGCAACTAACCTAGGGTTCAAATCAGTGGATCTCGTCACTACGTTTATAAGCCCCTCATTTTTCACCTGTAAATCGTCTTCCCGGGATGAACAATCCCGAGCGAGGGTCCTATAAGGCAAGCGAGTTCCACCGACAAAGGAAAAAGTGAACTTAAGGCTAGCTGGTCATGTAAACTTTCAACGTATGTGACATGAGGGTCACGGTCGAAGTCAACGTCCTCAAGTTAAGGCAGAAATCGTGCCAAAATTTCGGCATCCCCTCTCCTGACTCGCTTGCGCGAAGGGCCTTAGCTTTTGGCGTTGGCCAAGTTGTGGCATGGCATGGTGCATACGTTGAGGGTTTGATGACACGGTGTCACATTGAACCTTCGGGTATGTTTTTAGCGTGGCTCCGCGTCAAAGTCAAGGCTGAAAAGCTAAGACTTCGGGTCGGGAACGACCTTCGATCTCAACTTTTAAGTTTGACTTGTGAGGGAGATCGGCGTAAAAGACATACACTTAGGCTTTATGACACGTACTAAGCCAAAAACCAACCGGGGTCTTGGACGAAGTGTGACACAAAGAGTGCATGGTTTACACGGGCTAGGATGGGCTGTTTGGGACGACCCCGTGCGCGCTCGAAAGGTGTCAGCGGACCAATCAGCTAGCTTGAGCAGTCATCCCGGGTTAAGGGTCGTAGTGTGCAGTGTACCGAGGCAGCAAGTGCGCGTAGCGTGCGGTGTACCGAGACAGCAGTGCAAGTAGTGTGAGGTCACTAAATTCTTTTTCTGAGAAAAATAGAAATTTTCAGAATGCGTTTTAAAGAATTTATGTACAGTTCAAAATATGGCATGAAAATCAAGTATGAACGGAAATGCAAGAACATGTTATGACTTTGGATGAGATGATTGAAGACAGTTGGATATTTTGATAAACACACGCACACAAAAACGAGGAAGGGTAAACGAAAGTTTGACTCACGGAATGTTTTTAAAACAAAGGCAGTTTTGAAAAACATGTTAGATCTCCAGCGGAGTCGCCAACTGAAATTACCCGGATCGCGCGTGGGGGGACGCGGCGAGCGGCCATTTCGCAAAACTTGGGACCTCGCTTCCGGAGAGAGGGAGGAGTCGCCACACGGTTTTGTATTATGAGCCCAAACGTTGAGAATGACTGAGTATGAAAAAAGTGGGGTCGTTTTAATTGGTAGCCAAAACTTGGAAATGCTTTGAAAAAGTGGAGTTTTGTATTATGAGCCCAAACTTGGAAAATGGCTTTGAAAATGTGACGTTTTGTATTATGAGCCCGAACTTGGAAAATGGCTTTGAAAAATTATTATGAGCCCAAACTTGGAAAATGGCTTTTTTGTACCAGAGATTGTTAGGTTCGGAGGTCACGTTACGTTTCGGGAAGAGTATATTGAGATCACCCGAAATGCCTCGTATGACGAGTCTTACTACCTTTCTCGAAATTGTGTGCGTATGTGTGTGTGAGTTGCATTTTGAAAAGAATGTCAAGCTTAATCTTGGTTTGAGTGACAAACGTTGATTTTATGATGAAAAAACGAGCGTTTGAATGACAAACGTCGGTTTTGAGTTGTTTTGAAAAACGGAGTTCGAAGGACGAGCTTAAATATTTAGTTTGAATGTTAAACATTGATTTTAATTAAAAAGGAGCGTTTGAATGTCAAACGTCGGATTTTGAGTTGAAAATGAGCGTTTGGATGCCAAACGCCGATTTCGCGTTGTTTTGAAAAGGAGTTCGAATGACGAACTCCGGTTTTGAACCGGGCATTACATTGTTACCAATTTTATGAAAAGAGGTATTTAAATGACATGCAATCAATGAGTCGTTTTGCGACTCGGACTTTGATAAGTAAATACTATCACAAGCCAAACGGGTCGGACTTGTAAATGACAGTATTTAAAATGTGGTATCAACGGAATCAAATGATTCGGACGGTAAAAGTGCGATCGACGAGCCAAACGGCTCGGAGTTGTAAAGGCATATAAATTAAATGACGATATCGACGGATCAAACGATCCGGACTTAGTAAATGACGATCACGAACCAAACGGTTCGGACGGTAAATGTGCGAATCGACGGATCAAACGATCCGGACCGTAAATAACATAAACGTAAAAAACGGGGCCGAAATGCCGTTTTAACCCGAAATTACTTCTCTTACGGGAGAGAAGATGATTTTGGGGTAAAACGTATCGAACCCCGTAGACGGCGTTACGTCTACATTTTGAAAGTTTCGACCGACACGATAATAGCGGTTGACGCGTAAATCGAGGCGAAACGAGTTTTAGAGAGAGAGAGAGTTTTATCTATGGCTAGGGGTTGACTCTTTGACTCGGTTTACGTATACGGGATACGGTTTTGGGTGTTTGAAAGGTGTTTCGAGGTTTTTTGTTCGTGTTTGGTCGAAAAATGGGATTTCACGCAAATCGAGACAAAACGGGACTCGGGGAGGGGTGAAACTGCCTAGGGCCGTGAGCTTTGAGGGAGAGGGTTAATATTTTCTTTTTTTTTTTACAAATGACAACCCTTGTATTTATAGGGTGAAAATGCAAAACAGGCCGGACGGCCTAAGGTTCAATTTGGGGGGTTTTTGGGTATTTTGGAAATTTCAGGGACTTGATGGGAATTCTGGTCCATGGTGTAAAACAGGCCGGACGGCCAGTCATTCAAAATAAAGGGTATTTTGGTCTTTTCACTCTCGAATTTGATTGATGTTGATATGTGGGGATTGGCATGCGTGCCACGTGTCCCTGTGACTCACCTAGGCTAGGGATTTTATCCCGTTATTTCTGATTTTGTCCGTTTTTTAAATAACTGTCCGAAAATGTCCGAAACGCCCCTGAAAAGTGTCGAAAAGTTCATTTTTCGAGAAAAGTTGTACTTTTACGTGTGATAACGTGTGTTGAGTACACTTTGATGTCGGGATGCACGAGGCAGTCCTAGGATGTCTCGTTGACTCGAGAGCGGGGAGCTTGACGGGTTCCGATTAACTTGAAAAGGGCCAGTTAACGGATTTCGGTTAACTTTTAACGGATTTTGACGATCCGGATTTGGGTACTTACACACCCGAACATCAGTAGCATCATTGAGATAATATTTAGCCTTACTTGATTTGAACTTAATAGTTAAATTTATTAACCCGGTGAAAGAATGATTTTTTTTTTTGTCAAACTACAATCTTAATATTTGATTCAAGCTCTGAAAGAAACCGTACATCACAAATTTACAACACTGTTAAGTAACAATCACTGAATACCTAATGCCTTAGACATTCGAACGTAATTATGTTATTGAAATAAATACTTTTATGCGATGAATCTCTGATTTTTACCTTCGAGTTGTTTATTTCTGTCCTAATATTTCAATTCGATTTGTTTCTTCTCTTCTAAAATATCACTAAAGTGACTAATTATAATTATAATTTAAAATATTTTATATGTACATAAAAATCTTAGAACTTTGATTGACGCACAATTAAAATACAATTAAAAATTTTAAATTTTTTTAATCGTGCATATTTAATGTGACTAGATTTCGTTAAATTTTAAGCGAATTTGTTAACAGAGTGAGAACATTTTGAAAATTAAAAAAGTTCAGTGAGAACATTTTGAAAAATGTTATAGTTCAGTGATGAAAATATGATTTTTGCCAAAAATAAAAAAATTGCCAAAAATTAAAAAAATAAATGAATAAAGGAAACCGCTCATTGTCAGCCCTTAGATTAGAGTTACTAAAAAAATAATTCAATGATTGAAATTAAATAGAAATAAAATTGTTTGATAATAGACATTAGATTAGGGCGGTTATGGATTAATCTGGACCCTTCTTTGTCTAAAGTCAATAGGAAGTTTTTCCTGGAGACAATCACAGCCGCTTTGTATGGTGGTTGAAGATAGATCCTGGCCACTCTTTGTCTTGCAGTTATTCCTGAGCATTATATATATATATATATATATATATATATATATATATATATATATATATATATATATTCAATAATTATACGGTGTGATTGGTGTAACAAATGGCCACGTACCTTAGAGTAAAAAAGTCAACTCTACTATTGAAAAAAAGTCAAAATTACTATTTTACTGTAGCAAATTAATTAAATTGAATTCATTAGATTTTCTTTGAATTCTGTATTTTTATCTGTTGAGTAAAAAAGTCAACTCTACTATTGAAAAAAAGTCAAAATTACTATTTTACTGTAGCAAATTAATTAAATTGAATTCTTTAGATTTTCTCTGAATGCTGTATTTTTATCTGTTATTTATCTTCTCTATTCTCATGCTTAGTATAATTTAATCGATCATTTGCTTATTTTGGTATCAAAGCCTCCTCTCGAAAAAAATACTCCCTTCGTCTCGAAAAATTTAGGTCACTTAATGGTCAACTAAATCGAATTTTGATCGTAATTTTATGAAAAGTTAGATATATTTATGCAATTATAAAGATTGTTATTATTTCACCATTAGAAATACTGTCAATAACAATTTTTAGAATTTCATTGAAATATCAACACACTTTTATTTTTAAAAAGTATATTACAAAAGTAATCAAAATCCATGTCAATTCAATTGTAAATTGAGAGAAAGTCAGACAGTCGGTACACACAACCAGACCACTTGCTTTGTACACCCCAATTTCCAAATAATAGTTATGTATACTATTACTACATTATTATACTCTCGTCCCGTCCCATGTGAATGAAATTTTTTAGTCAATTTGATGTAACTTTGATCAATAATTTAAATAAAACATAGTGATTGACGGAGGTTGTATTTATTCCGAGATTGTGAGACACGAACCGAGTAGCGAGTAATGTGTACACTTCACTAATTTTCAATTAATTCATTGTCTCAATAATAAATACAGCCTCCGTCTCACTCCACTTAAAATTTTGATCAAATTAAGTTAACTTTTATTAAGTAATTCAAATAAAAAATAATTATTATAATAAAGATATAATTATTCTTATTGAATGTATAAACAATTAAATTAAATTTATTAAAAAGTTTGATATATTCACCTATAAATTCGCAACATTTAATATGAGAAAATAAATAAATTGAAATGTGAAGATTGACAATGACATGCAACAAAGAATCGTAAAATCTAGGGAGAAACGCGTTTCTCCATAAGTTATGGAGAAACGGGTTACGGGTATCCAGAAGCTATTGAAAGGATATCCAGAAACTTTTTGTATTGGCCATGACCTTGTCCCATGGTTACTTACGATATCGCCTCAAAGGTTCTGGATATCCGTAACCCTTTGAAAGGATATCCGAAGCTTATGAAAGTGATATCCGAAACCTTCAAAATGATATCCGAAACTTTCAAAATGTTTCGGATATTCATTTGATGGTTTCGGATATACATTTGAAGGTTTCTCGGATATCCAGAAAACCTTCAATAAGCATTTTCTGGTCTTGGCCTTGGATTTGGCTTCAAATATGTTTACGGATATTCATTTGATGGTTTACGGATATACATTTGAAGGTTTCTCGGATATCCAGTAAACCTTCAATAAGCAATTTGTGGTCTTGGCCTTGGATTTGGCTTCAAATCTATTTTTTCTGGATATCCGCCAAAAGGCTTCTGGATATCCGTTCCAAAGCTTCTGGATATCCAGAACCCTTTGAGACTGATATCCAGAAATTTTCTTCTGGTTATCAAACGTATAGCTTCTGGCTATTAAAAACGCGTTTCTCCATAGTTATGGAGAAACGCGTTTCTCAGCAGACCTACTCACAAAGAATAAACCTTAATTAGAAAGCTAAACTTAGGAGCTACGATGGTTTAAAATCACGCAAATCTCTTCATTTGACCAAACTTTCGTTGATTAAGACAATTAATTTTGGCTTATTTTGAAGAAGGATAAGAACTATCTTGGGATAAATATTATAATGAGTATTATTTGCATAAAAATACATTTTGAGAATAGAAACATTTATATAAATCAAATACTCCCTCCGTCCCAGACCAAGAGTCCTACTTTCCTTTTTGGTCCGTCCCAGACCAAGAGTCCCTTTCCTTAAATGGAAAGTTTTTCATATATTTATACCCTTATCATCTCCATATATTTACAAAAAAACCATTACTATTCCTCCCACTCATTCTCTCTCCTATTAAATATTATTAACTTTTACATTCTCTCTCTTATTCCCTACCACACATTTAACTTTTACATTCTCTCTCCTATTCCCTACCACACATTTAACTTTTACATTCTCTTTCCTAAAATTTTCTACCCACTTTAAAAAAATTTCTTAAGAATCGTGAAATCTCCCCCGAGGACCCTTGGTCTGGGACGGAGGGAGTATATATTAATCGAGATAAATATTAAACCGTATCGATAGAAAATTTGCATGTGTCGTTGACATCCGATTAATTCCCATTTTCATTTTTATCACCTTGAGATAGTTTGTCATCCTCTTAAACAAACACATCTTAAAACATATAAGAACCAAATTAGTAATAATAAATAAAATAAAATGTACTATTTCAAATATAAAAAAATAAATTGTAAAAAATATTAAACTAAAAATATTTATAACTTGACTCATTAAACCATTGATCTTCTCTCCGATTCTCCATTTTCACAAAATTTATATTTTATTTCTATAAAGTTAAAAATATCACTAGTAATATACTCCCTCCGTCCCATGTGAGTGTGGACTTATTTCCTTTTTCGTCCGTCCCACGTGAGTGTGAACTGTCCAAAATGACAAAAAATCATTACTATTCCACCTACTCATTCTCTCTCCTACTTTACTTTTACACTCACAACACCAATCAACTTACTATTCCTCCCACTCATTCTCTATCTTATTTAATTTTTCATACTCACAAACACTTCCTTCCACTATTTATCTTTCTTACTTTTTCTTAATTTGTGTGTCAAAAATTTTGGTCCACACTCACCTGGAAAGGAGGGAGTATGTGTATGTTTATGTTTTAGTAATAGAATGATTGAGTTAGAATGAATAGTTAAAAATTTATATTGTCAAACTCACTAACTCCCAACTACAATTTTTTTTAACTGAAAAATATTAAATAGATAAAGTCAACTTCTACGTTTCCCTACATCTGTTGTTTCTGCACTAAAAAAGAGGTAGTTTCAAAAGAAAAAAGGTAGTGGGAATAGAAATTCTCTTTTCCATTTTGTTGTTCTCACGTAAGGATGGCCAAAATCGGTTTCGAACCCGGTTTCGGTTCGGAATCGCCGGTTTCGGTTTGGCAAAGGGGTGAACCTTAACCGGCTCTTGCTTACACCGGATCCGGTTCCGGTTACCACAATCCTGTTCCGGTACGGTTCCGATTCCGGTGCGGTTCCGGTCCGATTCCGGTCAATAACGAATAAAGAAGCTAAAAATTATTGAAAAACAAGGAATTTTCAGTCCGGTTCCGGTTCCGATTTGGTTCACCATTTATGTGAACCTTAATCGGCCCTTATCCAAAACGGTTCCGGTTATTCCGATTCCAATTTTCGTGACGGACCGACGGTTCAGGACGGTTTCGAGCTTTTTCAATTCGATTTCGATTCAATTTTCTGATTCCGATCCGATTTGATCATTCCTATTCTCACGTAGAGAAATAGAGAGTGTGAGCAGTGAAGGTAACTTTATGGGGAAGATGAAGGTATTAAATATGGGTATGATCTAGTGTGGTGCGGACCACTGGAGTTGATGATTATGTTTGTAGATGGGATTCCTCCATCCCAGCACCCACCTCTACTTCCAAAGAGAAATGGAAAATGGAAAATGAAAAATAAAAAAATAAAGCACATTTATTTGTTAAAAAAATAATATATGTGAAGTATTGTTAGTGAATTTTATGTGGAAAGTGGAAACCAAAGGTTGACAACTAGAGTTGCCCATCCGGTTCGGACCGCCGGTTTCGATTTCGAATCGGCGGTTCACGGTTCCGCCATCCTTTGAACCGAAATCGACCCGGTTTATTCACGGTTCCGGTTCCCAGTTCGGACCGTCCATACGGTTCCGATTCCGATTTTGAACCGTCAATTTCAAAAAAAAATGTTTTTTTGGGCGGTCGCTCAAGTATACAGTTTTTTTTTTTAAAAAAATTGTTGGTTTGGGCGGCCGCCCAAGAGGGCCGAATGATATGGGCGGTCGCCCAAGTGTACAGATTGTTCAAAAAAAAAAACAGTTAAATTTTTAACAGTTTCTATTAAGTTTTATAAAAAAGTTAATTTTTTTTTATTTTTTTTTTGGATAAATAAGGCAATTTTAGACTTTTGTTTACTACATACATTTTTTGCAAAAAGTTATATAAAAAAAGTTATGAATTTTGAAAGAAATAAAACTTAACTTTTTTAAAATAGACGAAAGTATTATAAAAGAAAAAGGGACGGTACCCTTAAATTTTATTAATTAAAATAAAATTAAAAATGAGGGGGACAACCAACCTTACTCTTTTATAAATAAGGGGGGACATTTAGGAGCCTTTACCTCAACCTAACTATTACAATTAAATAAAAATAAACCTAATCTAAAATCTAATCTATAAAATTACAATTAACCTAATCTAAAGTCTAAAGAGTGGCGTAGTTCATTCGGCTTCGCTCCCCGATGTATCTTCATCAAAGGCCTCCTCCTCCTCTGAACTACTTCTTTTATCTTGAAGTCGTAGTTCGGCTCTATGCCAATCGCCGAGCACCATTTGATATTCTAAATTATATGGAGACAACTTTGACCTTCGATCGGACAAGACATTTCCTCCTACACTAAATACTTCCTCTACGGCGACGGTTGAGGCGGGAGCGGCTAGGATCTCCTTTGCTATCAATGATAGAATAGGATAGTTGTTTGCCCTTCGTGCCCACCACTTTACAATATCAAATTCTTCTATAGGCTCTGATGTTGCAGGAATTGTGCTTATCAGTAGTCCTCCACGTGGCAAGACCAATCACCTGGCTCCTTGACCTGAAATCAGAACCCACGACTAGCCGGATGTGTCTCCGGCGAAGACGCTCGGGCGTGAGAGTAAGATCACGGTTGTATATAGCTCAAAATGTATTGAATAATGAATTCAGATAACAAAATGGCAGTTACCTTCGCACCGTTGGTAGTGATGATGTATTTATAGGTGAGGGTTGTTGTATTTTTGGTTGAGCGATACGTGCTCCGAGATTCTAGCGGCAGTTATGGTCATGAGAACGTGCCTGTAACCGTCCCTGATTTGTAGGGCTGCTGTTATGGAAAGATTTGACCCTTGTGCGTCCACATTTGGTAGGTCGACACTTGGTGGTTAGGTCGAGGTCGCCACTTGTGGAATGGTCGACCTGAATGACGGGTAGAGCATGGTTCGTACCCGAATTGTAGTATGGATCGTGAGGTCGGACTAAGTTAAGTCGGGACCTGGTAGGTCGGACCATGGGCTTAGTCGACTGATATTGAGATGGGCTTTGGGCCTCGCTCTGATTGGGCTAGCTTCATTAAGAATGTGGGCGTCAAGGTTGTCTGTGATTGGGCTTTACCCATTTGGCCCAACTCGACACTTTTGGTATGTTCAGTGGCCCCCAACTTTCGAGTTGAGTTTGTCGACTTGGAAGTTAAGGAGATCTTTGACAAGAATTGCTTTACTCGCAGGTCGAAACTCGCAATGAAGTTTAGTCGACTATGATGACGTGGCACAATCCTGAACGTTGATAATAAACGGTCGGAGATGAAGGAGCGCCGTTTTCCGCCATCATTACTATTCTGACGCTTGGTAGTCTTTCTCGAAAACCGCTTCAGCGTTTAATTTTGGAAAATTAATTTCGAATTTCTTTTCCCATTCCAAATTTGGGAAAATATAAATACCAAAAATCCCCTTTTGAAACGAATTCTTACTGTCTTCAAACTCTCTTTCTCCGGCGATAATTGTGGAATTGCAGCAGGATTTAAACCAGGCTTGCGTCTTTGTCTACGACTCCCCCTTTTGCAATCAATTGAGGTATTTATCTTGTATCTTTGCTTTAGGGCTTTAATTCATGCTCTGTTTTCATTTTCGCCATGGCTAGAACCTTTCGTAGTGAACCTGGCGCTTGGTACGGGTACTGCACTGTTGACCGTAGGGTGTATAAGAATGTGAGCGGTGAATGGAGAGTGATGTCCTTGGATGAATGCGCCTCTATCTTGACTAGGTGGGAGTTGAATTTCAGTGAGATAGGTTTGCCCATTGTAGGAGACGTTGAAAACCTAGTAGTTGATGATTCAAATATTATCACTTTCCATCTGTTCCATGAACTACTCGACCATATCACCTTGTTTTATGTTAGGGATGGCCACAAGCCCTCCTTCCTTAGGAATAGAATAGGTTTTCCAGGGGAGTCTAGGTCGCCCTTAGGTAGGTCGACTGAATGTGATCATAGGACTGACTCCCCTGCTTCCTCTTTTGTTTGTACAGATATGACGACCCAAGGTGGAGCTACAGCTTCAACTTCATCAAGTCCCAGGATAGTGGATGCATTTGGCTCCTCCGTTGTACTGGGGAAAAATGAGAGAGGATATGTACCTCCTAGGCCTCTGCGAGGGAATAAGAATATGGAGTCCCGTTACTCCATGGTCTATGACTTTTGTGGGGTAAATAGGGCGGACTATAGGGTAACTATCTTTACTAGGGCGGATTTCATGGCCAAGCACCGTGCCACCTTCACCACTGACGCCACTAGGGTTGCTTTTTTCTATGGTCAGTTCGGAGCGGGCTTGAGGTTGCCCTTAGATCCCTTTATCAACGAATTTTTGGAGTGCATGGATGCTCTTCCCCTTCATCTTGGGGCCAACACTTGCAGGGTACTAGTGTGCTTTGCCATGGTATGTAGGTTTCTAGGACATGAGCCTTGCATGAGAGTCTTCAAGGAAATTTTTGCTCCAAAGCTCGACAAGGCAGATTGGGGGATTAGTACTCCTTCCAAACCCAATTCTCCAAAGTTGTTTGCCAATCTTCCCAATAAGCATAGCAGCTGGAATACATACGTGTTTTTTGTAGAGAGTAGGTTAGGATGGGAATTCCCTTTGCCAAATAACGAGTCTGACGTTATTGACGAGGAGAATTACTGGGAGCCTCCATGGCATCAAACTTTGTATAGGAAGCTGTGTGCTTTTGTTAAGAACGGACCCATCGGCTGGGAGTCATTAGGGATGACTAAATACAACTATATCCAAGCAGGGATGATGCCTGGAGATGGGGTAGTGGAGCCTCTTGTCCCAGTACTGAGGGGTCAGGTATACCCTGATTGGGTTACTCACTCTTTGGGTAGATTAGAGGAGAATTGTCAATTTTGCCAGAAGAAAACTGGTTATTGCAAGGATAATGGAGAACACGTTGGTGGTAAGGTTTTACTCGTCTTTATTCATTAGCTCGTCGCTTGCCTGCTCGTATGTAGAACTATCTAGCTCGTACATAGAACTATTTTGACTTGCATTTCTTTATTCATCAAATTGCATGCTCGTATGTAGAGTCAGTTAATTCGTACATAGAATTGCTTTGAATTGTACCAATTAGCTCGTCAATTGTTTGCTCGTATTATAGAACTATCTAGCTCGTACATAGAACTATTTTGAATTGCCGAGCTAACACTTGGTTACTTTGGTGTCGTGCAGTTTTGACTCCCGAACAAGAAGCTGCCATGGTTCGAATAGTGGGAGTATCGGATAAGAAGAAAGCTAAGAAAGCCCATGGGGCGGTCAATGCTAGGGCGAGTAGAGAGAGGGAAGCTGCTGCGAGGAACAATTTGCTGCCCAAGGACATGGCTGGGATGATCCCCATGGAAGAGGTTGAGTTGGAAGATCCCTCGCTGAGTGGGACCCCTTCTTCCAATGTCAATGAAGGAAGTGATGAGTCCAACAGGTCAGTTAGACCCAGCTTGAGTTCTGACCCAATCTCTGATGCCAATGTTGCAACCTTGGGTGCTGGTGTAAACGTTGTTAGTCCTCAGAACGTCGTCAATATTGATGATGATGTCATGGAGGAAGATGATGACGATCGTCCTCTGAGCTCGCGAAAGAGGTCTCGATCTGAGAAGGGTAAATCTGTGTCCTCGAGCCAATTGCCTCCACCAACTTCCTCTCCCCCAAGTAAAGAGTCTCTGGATGAAATGATGAGGAGGTTGAGTGACGTTCCTCCACTTGCAGGGGTCAACAGCTTGAGCCGCCGTTACCCCGATATGAGCCTGGGCCAAGTTATTGTTAGGAGGGCAATAGATGTCGACCTCCTAGCTCATTTCGCCGATAAGGGGATCACCCCCGAGGAATTTTCAGCTCGTTCTGGGATGGCTCATTGTGAGGTAATCTCTCACTCTCCTTTTCAGTCTAGTTGCTTGTTCTTTTACTCGACCAACTTGACTTCCGAGCTAACTCTTACTTGATTTCCTTTGATGCAGAATCTTACAATGATCGAGCAAGTTAAATGCTCTTGGAGGGCCTCCATTGAGAGAGAAAGGCAAGCCCTTCAAGATTATTCCAAAAAGGCTCAGGAGCTTGCGGATATGAAGGAGAAGTATAACGATCTGGACAACTCGTATGACGCCATGGAGATGGTCAAGAAGAAAGCCTTGGTAGATCTTGAAGCTGCTGAGTCCAAGCTCAAGGAGGTGGAGGCGGAGAAGGATGCTGAGAAGAAAGAGCTTGAGAAGGCCAAGACGGAGCTGGCAACAGTTTCCAAACTTCTGAAGGAGAAGGACACCTTCTTGGTCGAGCTGAATGAGGATCATCGGCGAGCGCGGGTGAAGTGGCAAGAAGATCTTCAGGCTGCCGTTGTTGTTGCTGCTAAGGATGCTACTGAAGCTGCAGTTGATAAATTTAAGGAGGGAGATGAGTACTATAATGCCATCGTAGCCAAGGCGCAGGACTTTCTGGAGGTCGGCAAGAGACACATGGCGCGTCGAGCACTGGTGGATTCATCAGCCACAGTTACCATCGAGCAATTAGCTCGTTGGTTCTCTGAGTCCCAGTACGACATGGCGGCTCGCGGTGGTCATTCGCTCGTTCCCTACCTTGAAAATGATTTGGCTTTCATTGCTCAGGAAGATGAAGATGATGGATGCGAGAAATGGGAAGCTCCCCCAACTGCCGAGAGGAATTTTGATGTGGTTCTGCAAGAGCTTGAGGATGCCGCCACTATGGAAGAAGAAAATGAGCAGGTTTACTCAGAGTCGGGTAAACCCATAGGCCCCCAGCAACAAGAAGATGGAGAGGGTCGAGCTGCTACTGACGACCAAACTGATGCCGGCCAAGACTCTTGAATTATTCAGTTGAATTGTAATGAACAAGTTCCAAACAGTACTTTGCTTTTTTTTGTTTTTAAATTTATTTGAATGCCTTGGCCCAATTTTTGGGAGGCATAGAAACATGTAATCATATTTTTGCAAGTCTCAGCCCGCTTTTGGGAGACTTAAACATGTTTAATCTTAGCTGACTTCATATCCTTGTATGTTTCATGCCTTTAATTTCAGCATATATATGTCGAGCTAGATATATTCGGAAGAATCGACCTAAGCCTTGTAAGAATTTAGAAATGAGGTTGACTTAAGGTCGAACCTGTTTAGAGATGGCATAGGGTAGAACTCATTAGAACAAATTCGACCTTGGATCGGACTTGTTATGAGACTAAAGCTGACTAAGAGTCGAGCTAATTTGTACGAAGTCGACGATGAATCGGACTTGTTAAAAGAATAAAGCTGATTAAGAATCGAGCTCATAAGAACGAAGTCGACGTTGAGTCGGACCTGTTAAAAGAATAAAGCTGATTAAGAATCGAGCTCATAAGAACGAAGTCGACGTTGAGTCGGACCTGTTAAAGGAAAAAAGCTGATTAAGAATCGAGCTCGTTCGAACTAAGCTGACTGGGAATCGAGCTTGTTGAAGTGAAGTTGACTAAGAGTCAAACTCACTTAGAGGTACAAAGCTGATTAAGAATCGAGCTTATTGCATAGCGTGTAGTACAATGTTTGGTCGAGTAGAACTTGTAATTTCATTGAAGTAAAACATGCTTACATTGAAATAGAAAACTAGAACTAGGACAAACTTTGAGCTTGAAAGTTGGAAACTAGAAGTAATATCTGATGAGGTGAGTGGCGTGCCAAGGATGTTTCAACTCTTCTTCCCCAGGATGAGCTATCATGTAGGTTCCTTCCTTGACGACTCGAGTGACTATGTAAGGACCTTCCCAATTGGGAGACAACTTATTTTGCTGAGTTCTCCTTCCTGTTGCCTCGATCTTCCTTAGTACATAGTCACCCACTTGGAACGACCTTGCCTTGACCCTCTTGTCGTGGTAACTTTTAGTTCGCTGCTTGTAGTTGACCATTCGAAGGTAGGCTGTATCTCGCTTCTCGTCGATCAGATCCAGGTCGATCAATCTGTAGATATCATTCTGTTCTTGATTGAAGAAAGTCACTCTAGCAGTAGGAAATCTGAGCTCTGCAGGTGCCATGGCTTCTGATCCATATGTGAGAGCAAAAGGGGTTTCCCCCGTAGGCCCCCGAGTGGTTGTACGAACTGCCCAAAGAGCAAGGGGGAGTTCGTCCAACCAATTATTGCGTCGACCTACGAGTCCTGTCTTGAGTGAAGATAGTACAAGTTTATTCGCTGCCTCAGCTTGCCCGTTTCCTTGGGGATAGGCGACAGAAGATTTCCAATGTTTGATTCCTACTCGATTCATCTCTGCTTCGAAGGTTTGGGAGAACTGTAAACCATTGTCGGACACTATAGCTCGAGGAAAACCAAACCGAAACCAAATGAAGTCATGAATGAAATTGATGGCATTCTCCTCTGTGATACGAGCTAATGGCTTGGCTTCAACCCACTTTGTGAAATAATCGATAGCGACGATCACATACTTGCAATTTCCCCGGGCGGGAAGGAAGGGTCCAATCAAGTCGACACCCCACATGTCAAATGGCCAAGTTGCAATTACTGGTGTCTGCTCGGTGGTAGGAATATGAGGTAAGTTGGCAAACCTTTGGCATTGATCACATTGTTGAACAAAGTTGTGAGTATCAGCTCTCATGTGCAGCCAGTAATACCCCAAAGTGATTAACTTGTCGGCTAGGGTCCTGGCCCCCGGGTGTCCACCACAAATCCCACTGTGTACCTCATGTATCAATAGGGCGACCTCTTGAGGGTGGATGCACTTTAGCAATGGTCGAGTGTAGGATCTTCTGAACAGATTGCCTCCTTGAATGACGTATCTCGGAGCTTTCTTTTTAATTGCTCGAGCTTTCTTCTCGTCATCAGGTAGCTCGCCACTTTCTATGTACGCCTTCATTTCTTCGATCCAACACCTCTCATAAGCCCAGTTTCTTGAAGTGTCCTCTACACACTGAATTTTTATTCTCTCAAAAGCCGGATTTTCGAGGAAAGAGATGGGCTCACCATGTGGTTCATCTGAAGTGGCTAATTTCGAGAGGAGGTCGGCTAGCTCGTTGTCTTCCCTTCCAATCCTCTGAATCTCCCAAAATTCCAAATCTTTTATTAGCTCCTTCACCAGGTCGCAGTATTTAATCAGCGTGGAACTAAGCACCTCGTACTCGCCTCTGACCTGGTTGACTATCAGTTGGGAATCACAATAAGCCATGATTTTAGTTGCTCCAAAACACTTGGCGTATTCTATAGCTGCTATCAAGGCCTCATATTCAGCCTGGTTGTTGGAAGCATCAAACTTGAACCTTAGTGATTCCTCGTACACGGTTCCAGACTCTGGCTCGATCAAGACAATCCTAGCTCCACTAACACTTTTGGTTGCTGATCCATCCGAGTAAACCTTCCAGCAATCGTCGGGTAGGGTAATGGCGGGCTGGAACTCGTGTTCTTTTCCTTTAGCCTTTTCCTTTGGGACTCGCTGCTCATCATCTTCCTTGGTGAACGTAAGCTCGACCAAGAAGTCTGCTAGAGCTTGAGCCTTCAGTGCCTTTCGAGGTCGATATTCAATGTCAAATTCAGTAAGGGCAATTGACCAATTGAGCAATCGACCTGAACTCTCCGGCTTGTGTAATATCTTTCTCAAAGGCGCATTGGTCAGTACCACAATAGGGTGAGCCAAGAAATAAGCTCGTAGCTTCCTTGAAGCTACGACTAGAGCATAGGCGACCTTTTCTGCATTGTAGTACCTGCTCTCCACATCTGACAAGGCTTTACTGATATAGTATACTGGCTTTTGAAGCCCTTCTTCTTCTCTGATCAAGACTGCTGCAACCGACTTGTCTCCTACAGACATATACACAAATAAGGTTTCACTAGTGGTCGGGCTGCTCAGGAGAGGTGGAGTAGCGAGGTAATCCTTCAGCTGTTGGAACGACGAATGACATTCGGTCGTCCATTCAAAATTTTTCGTCCCCCTCAACGCCTTGAAGAAGGGGAGAGACCTCTCTGCTGACTTAGATATGAAGCGACCAAGAGCTGCTACTCTCCCGTTAAGTCGTTGCATTTCTTTGATACTGGTGGGAGCCTTCATGTCGACTAAGGCCTTTATCTTCTCCGGATTAGCCTCTATGCCTCGTTGAGATACCATAAATCCCAGGAACTTGCCAGCTGCAACTCCAAAGACACACTTGCTGGGATTGAGCTTCATGTCGTTTGCTCGCAAATTGGCGAATGTTTCTTTTAGGTCGACTACGTGACGTCCGGCCTTAGTTTTGATGACCATATCGTCGACGTAAGCCTCCATATTTCGGCCAATTTGAGAAGCAAAGACTTTGTTCACCATTCTCTGATAGGTTGCACCCGCATTCTTCAAACCAAATGGCATCATGTTGTAGCAGTAGATGCCTCCAGCCGCTTGAAATGCTGTCTTGACTATGTCGTCCTCATGCATCTTAATCTGGTGGTACCCTGAGTAAGCGTCGAGGAAGCTGAGGGTTGAGTGACCAGCAATGGAATCGACTAGCTTGTCGATTCTAGGAAGAGGATAGCTGTCCTTAGGGCAAGCAAGGTTGAGAGTGGTGAAGTCGACACACATCCGCCATTTACCATTTGATTTCTTCACCATGACCACGTTGGCCAACCACGTTATATGAGTGGCTTCCTTGATTATCCCTGCACTCAAAAGTTTTTGTACCTCAGTTTTTATAGCCTCCTCCTTGTCGCGAGCAAAACTTCTCAACTTTTGGGGTCTAGGCTTTATGGTCGGGTTAACTTCAAGTCTGTGAACGGCGACCTCTTCCTTGATTCCCCTCATGTCCTCTACTCTCCATGCAAAGACGTCATTACTCTCCTTGAGTAGCTCAATGATTTATGCTCGTTCCTCAACGGATAGCTGCTTTCCAATTTGAATTTTTTGGTCGGGGTAAGAAGGGTTGGTGATTATTGACTCTAGCTCGTCTACAGCCTCTAGCTCTGGTCCATCCCTGAATTGCAGAGTCTCAATGATTATCTCTCTGACCCTGTGTCTCTCCTCGGCCCCCAAATGTGGAGCTTCCTCAGCTATCATGTCATCCAACTTGTCTGCAACCTCGCTGGTGGTGGTGGTGGCCCCTGAGTTTTTGTCGATCTGGAGGCATAGGTTGCCTATGAGGACTTGATCGACCATAACTACATCTGGATCGACCTCTGTGGTTTCAGAGTGACGTGTCGACTCAATCATGACCTCATCATTTGAGCGATAGGTCGACTCCTCCACATTGGTGATTGTTGACAGTCGAGTAGTTTTGGTGACCAAGCAGGGACGGCCTCAAGTAACCATCTGCGGTCTCAATTTCTAACTCCCTCTTCTTTCTTTCCGGAGAACATGGTCCGGAGTAGGCTCGAGTTGTGCCTTGTACGCGGCCTACTCCGGAGTGTGGGGAACTTGACTCACCGATGAGGGATCGATGCCACCATTCCAAGAGCGACTGTCCGGGGAATACCAAGTATGGCGGCATAGTCCTTTGTTTACATCAATCACAATAAATTGTACCTTTGACACGACCACAAAGTGCTTGGCCTAGGTCGACGTCGAGCTCTATCGGCCTTTAGCATCAACTCGATGGTTGGTGAAGCCCTCCAACCTTTGCCATCATATCTTTCCAATTGCTCGTCATTAAGACCCATCTCTTTGAAAGTCTTATAGAACGAAATGTCCTTGCACGCCCCCGTGTCGACTAGGAGTCTACTCGTCGTACATCCGTCTATGAGACCTGGGATGACGAGAACTTGCTCCCTAGCTGCCATATTAGTTGCCAATTCATGGGGGTAGAAGCTGATCACCTCATCTCTGACATTTCTCCTTGGAGGCACATTTGGGGCTTTACTGAGTTGAAAGATCTTGTGCTTGATAGCGGTGTTACTTGCTTGCTCTGTAATGACCCCCAAGTTCGATGCAGGTTGCCTCGGTCCTTGTTGTCCACCTGCCGTTGCTCGCCTCCACCAGCTTGAGGTCTTTTCACATATGCATCGAGTCTCCCCTGCTCGACCATTCTTTGGATGATACGCTTCAAACCCAAGCAATCCTCCGTGAGATGTCCTGTGTCTTTGTGGTAATCACAGTACTTGCTGTTGTCCCTTCTGAATTTGTTGCCTGGGTTCATTGGGGCAGGTGGAGCCAACTCGACGGCATTCATGATTTCTGTTCGACTCACCGTAAGGGGAGTGAAAACCTCAGGTACCTTCTCTGTAGCCCTTGTCCTGTTCTTTCCATTTTTATTGTTTCCTCCATTCTTGTTGGAGTCTTTCTTGTCTTCGGCGACCTCCACCTTGGGGCTTTTCCCATTTTTCTTCTCTTTCCTTTCCTCAGCAAGTGCCACGTTATACACTTTTTCGAACAATTCTTGTCGAGTTTCGACTGTACGAACTGTGAGCTCATAATCCATGTCTGCCGAGGAAATACCATTCCTGAAACAGTTGATAACTTCTCTGTCAGTGAGATCCTCCTCGATCTTATCTACCATCTCCTTGAACTTGGTGAAGTAGCTCATCGAGCTTTCATTTTTGGCCTGTACCAAGTTGTTCGGATCGTGTGATCACTTTTCGAGCTCCAGCAGTCGAGAAGCGATCTAGGAACTTTGTCCTGAAGCATGTGCAAGTGGTGATGCTACCAGCGGCCAAACCATTGAACCAAGTTAAGGCTGCCCCAGTGAGTGTGCTTAGGAGAGCTTTGCACATATTGTCGTCCTCATTGGCGACAAAACACATTGTGGCTTCCAGATGCGCTATATGACTCTTTGCATTGGTCGACCCCGAATATTTCTCCAGAAGAGGCAACCTGAAACTAGGAGGAGGTCGACTATCTCTGATTTCCTTGGATAGAGGTCGAAGAGCAAAGTCAATTCGTTCGACCTTTCCAATCTCCTTTTTCTTCTCCTCCTCCCATTGTTCGAACTTCTTTTTCTTCAACAACCACTCTCTAGCGTCAGGCCTGTCCTCTCCAACAGGGGGAACAACATTCGACCTTTGACCTTCGCTTCTGGGGGGAGTTACCTGCCTACTCCTCCTGTCTCTGTGAGAATGAGCCCTCTCTGATCGAACTGGAGATCTTTGCCTGTCATTCCTTTGTGGTGACATGCGCCTATCATCTCTGGTAGGCGACCTGCGCCTATTACCCCCGAGTGGCGACTTGCGCCTCTCGTCTCTGATAAGCGACCTGCGCCCATTCCTGTCCCTATGGGATCCTGATCTTTGTGTCCGTGCAGGGGAACCGCGTCGGCTTCTATTTGCCTCTAAATGCGTCCTCAAATCCGATTGAGCTTCCTGCTCCTTATTCCTGGTGAGGCTAGCCCTTAAGTCATTACTCGGAACATGGACAGGCGATTGAGGTCGGGCTACCATCCTTTGATCAGCATTTTGACCCACACCCTCATTGGGCCTAACACTCCTGGCCTGTTGCCTATTTGAGGTTTGAGAGGGAGCCACCCTCTCTGATCTTATATATGCCTTCTCAGCCTCCTCTATTGCCAATAGCTCGGCCAAAATCTGGGCTCGCTCCAATAACATTTCCTTCCTTCTTAATGGGTTGGATGAGGGACCTGCCCTATTTCCAACATTCCCCTGAGCAGTTGGACGCTTAGGAGGAGGTAGAGCTCCTTGTCCCTCCATGTGTCTTTTCCCCCTTCTCGTATCTGGCAATCCCCTGCCATCAACAACACTGGTAGAGCGTGTTGCTCTACCATGAGGGCGATTTGGTGGGGGTGGAGGCAGATTTGCGTTTTCAGCATTGGTGTTGAGATTTCCAGCGTTTGTATTATTGTTATTGTTCACTTCTTCGAACTCTTCAGAAGCGTCTGCGACATGCCCGTCTGGAGTCACCATTGTTGTAAGTTGATGAGATCTTCGAGGTCAAGCTAAAGCACAGTTCCCGGCAATGGAACCAAACTGATGCTGCAGGAATTGTGCTTATCAGTAGTCCTCCACGTGGCAAGACTAATCACCTGGCTCCTTGACCTGAAATCAGAACCCACGACTAGCCGGATGTGTCTCCGGCGAAGACGCTCGGGCGTGAGAGTAAGATCACGGTTGTATATAGCTCAAAATGTATTGAATAATGAATTCAGATAACAAAATGGCAGTTACCTTCGCACCGTTGGTAGTGATGATGTATTTATAGGTGAGGGTTGTTGTATTTTATGTTGAGCGATACGTGCTCCGAGATTCTAGCGGCAGTTATGGTCATGAGAACGTGCCTGTAACCGTCCCTGATTTGTAGGGCTGCTGTTATGGAAAGATTTGACCCTTGTGCGTCCACATTTGGTAGGTCGACACTTGGTGGTTAGGTCGAGGTCGCCACTTGTGGAATGGTCGACCTGAATGACGGGTAGAGCATGGTTCGTACCCGAATTGTAGTATGGATCGTGAGGTCGGACTAAGTTAAGTCGGGACCTGGTAGGTCGGACCATGGGCTTAGTCGACTGATACTTGAGATGGGCTTTGGGCCTCGCTCTGATTGGGCTAGCTTCATTAAGAATGTGGGCGTCAAGGTTGTCTGTGATTGGGCTTTACCCATTTGGCCCAACTCGACACTTTTGGTATGTTCAGGCTCAAAAGAAGTGGTTAAATAATTTTCAAGTTCAACATAAGTGGAGCCACCTCGTTGACGTTTTTGAGTTCTAGAACTAATTAAATTATCTATAAAGTTAAAGGGATCGCTATCTTCATGAGAACTACCACCTACATTTTCACTACTAGGATAAACAATATTACCAAAAAGATCATAATATTCTCTATAAAGTACATATACAATATTTTTAGTCTCAGTTACAACGTCTTTTGCCTTTGGGATAGGTCTATCTAAAAACAAATCAAAAGCCGGTGGGAAATAGATTCTTATAATAATAATCAAGTATTTGTTCTAAACCATCTTCTCTTATCCTAGGATGTAATAGTTTAGCTACTAAAAACAACGGGGGAATGATAAAAAAATATTTAAACCATTTTGTTCTCATCTTGCTAATACGTTCACCTAAAATTGGACAATCTTTAAAATGCATAAATATATAACTACTTTTAGCGGCGTGTTCTATAACTAACGGTGAAGTGGGATAGTAAGAACCAGATAATTGTACGGTAGCATTTTTAAAAACTTTCAAAATTTTCTTTAAATTATTACAAACATTCCATTGATGAGGCAATATTATAATTGAATACTCTATTTGTTGAATAAACTGACACAATAGTTCACGAAAATCATAAGAGTCGGATAACATTTTATAAGTGGAATTCCATCGTTTTGGAACATCTAGGTAAAATATTTTAGGTGGGATATTATTTATTTTACAAAATCTAATCCACATTTTGTTACACTATGATTTCTCATTATATACGCAAGAACTTCCTTGATTGGGGCTACATGTTCCTTTAAAGTTGATAAACCATCTTGCACACACAAATTTAAAATATGACATATGCACCTAACATGAAAAAATTTACCCCCAATGGATAGTTGACAAATTTAAATGAGTGATGGTAGACTAGCAGTATTATTAGCAGCATTATCAAATCCAATTGAAAAAATTTTGTGAACTAATCCATATTCTTGTAAAACTCTAGCAATTTTGTTACAAATATTTTGAGCGTTATGAACAGTATCAAAAGATTTATATGCAAGTAATCGTTTTTGTAATTTCCAACTACTATCAATCCAATGACATGTAATTCTTAAATAGTTATGAGTTTGCCAATGATCACTCCATATATCGGCACATATTGACAATTTTTGGGGTAAATCTTTAAACATATTAATTAAAGTTAATTTTCCTTGTAGATACTGGGCTTTAGTATCACGAGTACTTGTATTTTTATTAATTTCTTTAGCCGCGGGATTTAAACGAAGTTGTGCCATATAAGACCATAATATATCATTAGCAAAATTAAAGGGTAATCCTTTAGCAGAAGTATATTTTGCCATTTCTCTTCTATACGTTGCTGATCAAATTTAAATAATTGCGAAGACGTACCTTGTGAGGATCCCGTAAATCCTTGTAGTTGTGTTTGATCTTGGGCATCTCCAACTTGGTCGGGGTGCTTTGACGTCAAGTGTCTTTTAAATGTCCCATAACCACCTCCATGGGTAAAGGCAAATTTTTGAGTGCAATGGTTGCAAGAAACAGTGTATTGGTTGGTACCTTCAATTGGCTCTTTTGAAAAGTGCACGGTCATGATGTCGGACCTCCCCGTGGTTCGACCTCCTCAACCTCGACCACGGATTTGAGTTTGACCACCCCCTCGCGCTTCACTTTGGGTTTGAGTGGTTTGAGTGTTACTCCCTTCGGTATGACCATGACCACCCATTGGAAATGTTGCATCAACTTCGTCATCGCTCAAATCAAGCGTTTCATGTGGTTGTATATTAAGATTATCCCAAATGGAATCATCGGGGGGGGGATTGGATGCATAGTTGATACATTCTTTCCCTTATCGCCACGACCGCCACGAGATGAAGACATTTTTTTTTGTGAAAAGATGAAATTATGTGAAAAAATGGAATAAACGTTTTAGGGACCAAAAAATAAAAAAAAACGTTTTAGGGACCAAAACGGTTAAGAAAATATTTTTTTTTACATTTTGGTCACTAAACAGTCAAAATGACCGTTAGCTAACGGTCATTAAACAGGCACCGTCGGATCAGCCAAATCAACGGCCCAGATCAACTAGCCGTTAGGTTCATGGTTCCGGTTCGTGAACCGGCGG
The DNA here is from genome assembly GCA_022495995.1 of Adenophora triphylla var. japonica. Classification (NCBI taxonomy): domain Eukaryota; kingdom Viridiplantae; phylum Streptophyta; class Magnoliopsida; order Asterales; family Campanulaceae; genus Adenophora; species Adenophora triphylla. The sequence goes on along the minus strand of JAFEMH010006254.1, from coordinate 42,013 downwards.
TTCCGGTTCACGGTTTCGATTTCGGTTTCGGTTCACGGTTTCGGTTCCTGAACCGGCGGTTCACCGATTTTTGAATATACGAACCGTAACCGGACCGGAAAACCGCCGGTTCACCGGTTCAGGCGGTTCACGGTTTAGCCAGTTCGGTTTCCCTCCAGTTTTGGGCCGGTCCGGTTCCAGTTTGAACCGGCGGTTCGGACCCGATTGGGCAACTCTATTGACAACTTTACCTACTGAAAATATTGGGTGTGGTACAGCTAAGTAACTAATATATTTTGTCAAACTTATAAAATGAAGCTACTGAAAATCATGATTCCGCCACTGTTCTAAACAAGAGGTGCATGAAGAAGTTGTATTGAATCTTTAAATCAAACTGAAAGTTTCGTGTAGCTAGGAAGCACAATCAACTTCAACAGTTCACGGATGTGAGTACAGATGTGACACACAACTGTCCACACATCCACAATTAAAGCAGCGGAATAAAAAGTAAAAACAAGAAGTATAAACGTTTACTGGTTTTGATCCCAGCAAACCAGGCTTACGCACAAAAACTTTTCACTATTAAAAACTTTGATGTTTACAAAAACACGAATTAGTGAAAACTAAAATACGAAAACACTAAACAAGTTCTAATCACCTTCTATGACAAGAACAGACTCCCTTTTCCAAGTGGATCCTATTCTAATCAGAAGTAAAACAAAGAACTTGACAAAAACCTAGATGTGAGTTCGGATGTAAGACACAACCTTCACTTACAACCTAAAATCACAATTTTGAAAACGTGAATCACAACTATGTATTGTCTCTTAAATTCACTCCAAAGCCGTGTCTTCTCTTTGTGCTTAGGGATGGCAACGGGTCGGGTTCGGATCGGATCAGGCCTGATCCGAACCCGATCCGAACACCACAAAACATTTGCCGAACCCGATCCGATCCGAAGTTATCTGATCCGAGATCCGATCCGATCCGAAGCTCCGATCCGAAGCCCCGGTCCGATCCGAAGCCCCGATCCGATCCGAACTCTAGAAAAGCTGTAATCAAAAAAATAAAATGCCAAATTCATTCCCTTTGACTGATTTCCTCTAGAACAAGACATATTCAAGTTTTACTACAATTCCAAAACAATCTCAAAACAATCAAAACAAACACAAACCAAAAATAGTTTCCACACATATTACATTCCAACAAATGTTAATTACTGATACATCCTAATCTTTAAACCCATTTGGCTGTCCTTCCAACCTTCGCTTGGGACTACCACCTGAAACAAGTGAATCTCATATTGTTAAAAACATTAAAAAGTTAAATGGAATATTTATTATGAGAATGAAGTAATAGAAAAAAAAATTAAATGTCTTTTTCTCTATTACAAGGCAGCTGCATTGAGATAGCTGGATTTAGCCTTAGCACTAATGGTGGCTCATCTAAACACTAATAGCTGATTTACTAGGCAAAGTAACTTTAAATATTGAAGCAAAAGTTAAATGGTTTCTAATCATCAACCTGTTCCAGGCAAAGTAATTCCATTTAGTAATCAGCCTCAATAGGGATTTGTTTCAGTTCCAAGATGCAACCAATATGCCTGTACTTAATCACACAAAGATAAAGTAGATGTCAATCCTTCTCCAAAAGATATATGACTCAAATGTAGCATTTGGGAGGCGTTAAACCACAGCCTAGGAACTGGAATTGGTAAGTCCTTAATTATTAACCCTCCATCTAACAAAAAGAGTCCTTTCATTTTTACATCAATTCAACCATTTCTTACTAACTGCAAGCTTTCAAGTTTTATCAACAAATATTCGTTCCAAAACTTGTAGTTAGTACTCTTAATACGAAAATGAGGGTACTATCCTTGCTCATATTCCAATTATATGGGATGAAGACATAATAAATAAACAGGTCAAAAAGTTGGAAAATGTGTCCTCTCCTACTGTAATGTAAATGAATTTTTAGCAATTCTGTTTACTCAATATGTGATGTTGAATATGCATGATAGTGGAAATACACCCTAAGAACTGATTGCACAGTAGCAATTGCAAACATTTCACATTGCTAGAGTAGATATCAACCTTTCAGCAGGTAAAAACAGAAATGCAATTGCAAACATTTCACATTGCACAGTAGCAATTGCAAACATTCCACAATACCAATAGTCCAATACCAGAAAAAAACAACAGAAAAAAATGATATCAAGCAGTTTCTTAGTACAGTCTATCAACAAATTCCAAGCTGAAAATAAAAATCTATTTATGACATATTTGTTGAGTATTTAGACTGTAAATAAGAAATGCAATTCTAACTAGCAGAAAGTAAATGAATGTTTCCACTCCAGTAAACAGAAATTGACTGACAAAACAACTGAATGGTTTCATTGTCAATTAGGGATTATTAACAAATAAAAAACCAGTAGCAGAGAGAGAGAAGAGCGGGAGAGAGTGGAAAATAAATAAATTGAGAGGCACCTTAAAATCTTCAATCAATCGACGAACAGGGAGAGAGATGTTGGAAGTTTGATATATGTGGTATGAAGTTCATAGTCCTATATATGACCTAGGATCGTCATCGGCTTGAACTGAATTTGGCAAAGAGGAAATCACGTCTGAAGTTCTGCACATGAGGGCGGCCGCGCTGAGGCTAAGAGCGACCGCGCTGATTGGCAGAAAATCGACTTGGATTGATTCAAGTCGTGCGCGACCGCGCTATGGTCGACCGCGGTCGCGCTCATGTCGGGTTAGTGATTTTCCTGGGCCGAATTAAAGCGTTTTTTAGGTCTTTTTAAGCCCTAAAACCCTAATTTACCATATGTATATAAACCATACTTCCTCCAGCCGAGTTTTATATGAGATTTACAAGAGAAAACCCTAGTCTCTAGTTTCTCTCATTGTTTGATTACTCCCCGTTCATAGAGATTCGTTCGTGAGATTTAAGGCGACTGAGATAGGACCGCCGGTGATTACCTACCTGTGTGCTAATTTGTGGTACGTAATCCGTGATCGTTTTATCCTCGGAGAAATTTGCCTGTACCTGAGTTGCACCAATTGGGGGCAATATTTTCTCTTAGGACAGTCTTCCTAAGGAGACTCGATCAAATCACGATAAGTTTTTCTAATCATGTGTTTACTTGTTTCTGTTGTGTTTTCCTGATCCTGTTTCCTTGCTGTTGGTTTTGCTATTGGCTTATTGGTATGTTCTTGACTTGATCAATAAATCCCCTACTGTTGATTAAATTGTTTGTTTAATCTGTGGTGCTATAAATTAATTTCCAACAGTCTAAGAGAAATTTTTTTTATTGTATCATGTCTGGAAGTTCCTCTAGCTCTCCATTTAAGTCCCTAGTTGACACCTCAGATCTTCCGGAAAAGTTCGATGGTAAGAACTTTAAGCGTTGGTCTGAACGCATGAAGATATGGCTGTCAATTAAGGGCATGTCTGGTATGTTGTCATCCAAATGTCCCGCTCTGAAAGCCGATGATCCAGTTAGTGTGGCTGCTGTTAAACAGTGGAAGGAGCAGGACGATGTTGTTCGAGGATGCATTCTGTCAGCTCTGTCGAATGCACTCTTTGATGTTTATTGCTCTGCTCCTCTCACTGTTGCGTCACTGTGGGAATCGCTTTCCACGAAGTACAGCACCGATGACTCTGGTGTGGAAAAGTACCAAGTGGGAAAGTTCCTGAATTATCGCATGAGTGAGGGAAAGTCGGTTACCGATCAAGTGCACGAACTCCAAATCATTTTGCAATCGCTCAAGGATGCTGACATGGGACTTCCTGATAAGTTCGCTGTCATGGCTATTATTGAGAAGTTTCCTCGATCTTGGGGGGAATTCGGTATGACCCTCAAGCATCGTACTGGAAGCTTGACACTCAATGAGTTGATGAATGCAATTGCGATTCAGGAGGTGCATAATGGTAACCAACCTAGCGTACCTGTGGAGGCTGCTGCTAATTTGGTAACTGGTAAAAGCAAGTTTAAAGGAAAAGGTGTGAAAACTCACTCTAAGGATAAAGAAAACCATGATAAGATTAAAGTTAAGAAAAATAACTTTAAGAAGCCAAAAGCAAAACAGAATTGCTGGAATTATGGAGAAGGTGGACACTTTTCTAGGAACTGCCCGTCCAAGAAAGGAAAAGGACCACAAGGCTCTGCTGATGACCATCCTGCTGTCAACATGGTGTTGGGTTTGAAGGATTATGATGATCCTGACTCTGACGCACCTGGAGTTGACGCTCTGACCTGCAATGTTACAAAGTATGTAACCTCTTATCCTGAAATCTTTACTGTCTATGAACCCAACGAGTGGCTAGTTAACACTGGGGCAAATGTGCACGTTTGTGCTGATAAATTGCTATTTGTGTCTTACCAGCCTGAGCGTGGTAGATCAGTGACGATGGGGAACTCTAGTGCTGCAAAGGTGCTTGGAACTGGACGCGTGGACCTGAAGTTTCCTAATGGGCGCATTCTTACCTTGCATCGAGTGTATCACGTTCCTGATATTCGTCGCAACATTATTAGTGGTTCTAGTCTAGTTAGGGAAGGATTTGAGATTTCTTTTAAATGTAATAAGGTCATAATTTTGGATTCTGGTAGTTTTGTGGGGAAAGGTTATTCCTCGGATGGTTTATTTAAAATCAGAGTTGAAACTGATGTTTGTTCGCACAATAATTTTAGTTCTATTATTATCCTGTTTCTTATTCCATTGAATCTTCAAATGTTTGGCATGGTCGTTTAGGACATATTAACTATGATTCTGTGAAAAGAATGATGAATTTAGATATTATTCCTAAACATGCTATTGATAAAAATTCTAAGTGTCATGTATGTGTTGAAGCTAAATCTACAAAAGGTCCGTTTAAGTCGGTTGTGAGAAATTCTGAAATTCTAGATTTAGTTCATACTGATATTTGTGAATTTAATGGCGTGTTGACCAAAGACAAAAAGAAATACTTTCTCACCTTTATTGTTGATGCTAGTAAATATTGTTATGTCTATTTGCTTAGTTCTAAGGATGAAGCATTAGATAAATTCATTATATTTAAGAATGAAGCAGAAACACAAACCGGCAAGAAACTTAAACGGTTAAGGTCTGATAGAGGAGGTGAATATGAGTCTAACCCATTCATGTACTATTGCCAAGAAAATGGAATTGTATATGAAGAGACTCCTCCCTACACCCCTCAATCTAATGGTGTTGCAGAACGTAAGAATAGAACCCTTACTGATATGATTAACAGTTTACTCATAAGTTCTGGACTGCCCAAATATATGTGGGGAGAGGCTTTGAATACGGCTTGCCATATTCTGAATAGAGTCCCTCCTAAACATAGAAAGGAAAGTCCGTTTGAACTTTGGAGAGGTCGACAGGCAAGTCTGAAACACTTAAAAGTGTGGGGGTGCCTTGCAAAGGTACTTGTACCCGCACATAAAAGGAAAAAGCTTGGACCTAAAACTGTTAATGCTATCTTTATAGGTTATTCTGAAACAAGTTATTCATTGAGATTTCTTATTATAAAATCTGAAATTTCTGGCATAGATGTGAACTCTATAGTTGAGTTACGTGATGCAACATTTTTTGAGGATGTGTTTCCTATGAAGGACGGACTTCCTAAGGAATCTAACCCAACCACTAATTCCATTCCTGTTCAAGTAGAGGAGTTGACAAATGTGGGGGTTGATTCCAGTGCAACTCATTCTGACGATGAGATTGAACCAAGAAGGAGCAAACGGGCAAGGACCACCAAGGACTTTGGAAGTGATTTCATCACTTACAATGTCGAGGGTGATCCTCTAACCTTCAAAGCTGCTATGGCTACTTCGATGCCAAGCGGTGGAAGGATCTTGTTAAGAGTGAGATGGATTCTATTGTCTCTAATGGGACATGGGAATTGGTCGATCTCCCTCCTGGTTGTAGCACGATAGGATGTAAGTGGGTCTTCAAAAGGAAACTGAACCCGGATGGAACCGTTGACAAGTTTAAGGCTAGGTTAGTGGCTAAGGGATTCAAGCAAATGGAAGGAATAGACTATTTCGATACCTATTTGCCAGTTGCTAGAATGACTACAATCCGAATGCTTATTGCATTGGCCTCGGTATATGATCTTCCTATCCATCAGATGGATGTTAAGACCGCTTTCTTACATGGCGATCTAGAGGAAGAAATTTATATGGATCAACCTGAAGGTTTTGAGGCCTCTGGCAATGAGAGAAAGGTTTGTAAACTTGTTAAGTCCTTATATGGACTCAAACAAGCCCCTAAGCAGTGGCATGAGAAATTTGATAAAATTGTCTCATCGTTTGGCTTCGTTACTAATGAGTTTGATAAGTGTGTTAATAGCAAAAGTATTGGTGATAGTAGTATTGTCTTATGTCTGTATGTCGATGATATTCTATTGTTTGGAACGGATATGAGGATAATTAATACTACTAAGAAATTCTTGAAAAGTAAGTTTGAGATGAAGGATATGGGAGTAGCTAGTGTGATTCTTGGCCTTAAGTTGACTCGTTCAACCAGTGGCATAACCATATCGCAATCTCATTATATTGAAAGTGTAATTGAGAATTTTGGTTATAAGAATTGCAAAGTAGCTAAGACTCCATATGATCCTTCAGCTGCACTTACTAAGAATGAAAGTGGAGTACCGATGGCTCAGTTGAGATATTCTCAAATTATTGGAAGTTTGATGTATCTTGCCAATTGTACTAGACCGGATATATCCTACTCGGTTACTAGGTTGGCTAGATATACTCAATGTCCAAATAAAGCACATTGGGAAGCTCTTGATAGAGTTCTCAAGTACTTGAAGGGAACGATTTCCCTTGGGCTGCATTACGGAAAATATCCTTCTGTTCTTGAAGGATATAGTGATGCAAGCTGGATTGCCTATAACTCCGGGAGTTATGGCTGTACGGGGTATGTTTTCACCTTAGGCGGAGCTGCAGTCGCTTGGAGGTCGACCAAACAAACTCTGTTGTCTAGGTCTACATTTGAGGCCGAATTAGTTGCCCTTGACACTACAGGATTGGAAGCCGAATGGCTTCGAGGACTTATGTCTCGAGTTGCCCATGGTCGGTAAGCCCATGCCGTTATCTACTGTACATTGTGACAACACCGCCACAATTGAGAAACCGAAAAGTGTCAAGTACAATCAGAAAAAACTAGGAGACACATCCAAATTAGATTAAAATCTATAAGGGATCTAGTGTCTCGGAAGGTGATAGCTGTTGATTATGTTGGTACCAAGGATAACACAGCTGATCCTTTAACCAAAGGGCTAGAATTTGTTCTAGTTCAAAAATCTAGGTTGGGGATGGGTCTGAACCCCGTCTGATTCATACGCAGTAGCAACCCAATCTACCTGAGTGGAGATCCCACAAAGGAGATTCAATGTGGTAATAACAAGCTGTGGGGTGAGTCGGAGCACCTAATAATAGATTGACATGCTACATGTCTGAGTCTATCCCCTGAATAGCCTAGAGGTGCTCGTTGCTGCTAATAAAGTAAAAGTTTGGAACTTTGAATGGGATCAAGTCTTGTAGACAAGATGTTAGCAGTACATCTTCTGAGATGCCCAGCTAAGTGAGTGTTGTTGTTGGCCGCAACTAGAGGAATTCGGGTTATTCCTTGAAAGCACTCATGATAGAGGATCAGGACGTATGGCTTATAAGCGTCAACTGTTCGATAGAGGGCCTATTATAGCTTTTGTCGTGTTTGTGACCAGCAAAGGCCTCTACATCCAAAGGCATCAGATTCAAGACACCCGTTCATCTGGTCCTGTGGAGGATTGCATTGGATAACGTAGGTAGTGGTTCAAGCCGGAAGGTACTATTATTGAAAGCATGGCAATGGACAATCTGTACACGTCATATTTCTATGAACTTGTGGGGGATTGTTGGAAGTTTGATATATGTGGTATGAAGTTCATAGTCCTATGACCTAGGATCGTCATCGGCTTGAACTGAATTTGGCAAAGAGGAAATCACGTCTGAAGTTCTGCACATGAGGGCGGCCGCGCTGAGACTAAGAGCGACCGCGCTGGTTGGCAGAAAATTGACTTGGATTGATTCAAGTCGTGCGCGGCCGCGCTATGGTCGACCGCGGTCGCGCTCATGTCGGGTTAGTGATTTTCCTGGGCCGAATTAAAGCGTTTTTTAGGTATTTTTAAGCCCTAAAACCCTAATTTACCATATGTATATAAACCATACTTCCTCCAGCCGAGTTTTATATGAGATTTACAAGAGAAAACCCTAGTCTCTAGTTTCTCTCATTGTTTGATTACTCCCCGTTCATAGAGATTCGTTCGTGAGATTCAAGGCGACTGAGATAGGACCGCCGGTGATTACCTACCTGTGTGCTGATTTATGGTACGTAATCCGTGATCGTTTTATCCTCGGAGAAATTTGCACATGCACGAGTTGCACCAATTGGGGGCAATATTTTCTCTTAGGACAGTCTTCCTAAGGCGACTCGATCAAATCACGATAAGTTTTTCTAATCATGTGTTTACTTGTTTCTGTTGTGTTTTCCTGATCCTGTTTCCTTGCTGTTGGTTTTGCTATTGGCTTATTGGTATGTTCTTGACTTGATCAATAAATCCCCTACTATTGATTAAATTGTTTGTTTAATCTGTGGTGCTATAAATTAATTTCCAACAAGAGAGAACGGAGGAGATTCGGCGAGGAAATGCGCCGTTGTCACCGTAGCAGAGGAGAGAAGAGCGGGAGAGAGAGGAAGGAGGAGATTCACCGAGGCGCCGTTGTGAATGTGGTGCCCAAATTTTGTAGGATTCACGCGAGTTTGAAGACATCCGAGTTATTTGAAAAAAACGGAGTCGCCACGCCATTTTGATTACCTCAAAACTTTGAAAAACAGGTTTTTACTTGGGTTCGGAGGTTAAGTTACCCCTTGGGAAGAACGTTTAGCGTTCACCCAAAGTGCCTTGCCGGAGCAAGTCTCCCAAGATTTCAGTAATCGTGCTTGCTTGCGTGCTTTCTTGTGTGCATGTGTTTGAGAAAAAAAGGGGGAATGTCCCAAGTTGTCTTCCGGACGTACAAACCATTTGTTGGTTGTCGCTCGGGATTTCTTGGAATTTATGTATTCGGGATTATGATCCCGTCCTCATCTTGTGACTTGTGATCATCGCATTTTTAACCTCGGGACCCTCGGGACTTGCGTGATCGAGAGAATGACTCTCTTTTGGTCAAAGATGAGGTTCTTTAGAAAAGGAGGGTCCTTAGCCCATCAATCCTACGCTTTAAGACGGTCGAGCTCGTATAGATGCTTCATACTCTTTCTTAAGCGATAATCGGAGATATAGGGTTCAAGGTGTCCCTTTCTAAAGAGATATGGAACCTTTAATGGAAGGAACGATGTAAAGATAGGATCTTTTACACCGGTCCATTCCTAGGTTGTTAATGGGGGAATGGGGGAAATGTATGTAAAAATGAATCTTTAATGAAAAGATGACATTTTTGGGTTGCAAATGATGCACTTAGTTTAAAGAAATAATCTTTATTGCAAATGATGCATAAAGATTTGATTTTTATGCAAATGATGCATTTTTGTTGAAGAAATTGGCATTCATTATGCAAATGATGCATAAAGATTGCATTTTGAAAAGCATATGATGCTAGTTTATGGTAAAGACATGGTCTTTAAAGCAAATGATGCTTGAACAAGGGATTTTGGATGCAAATGATGCATTTTGATTGAAAAAGATTTGATTTTTATATGCAAAGGATGCATGAAGATGACATTTTTATTTGAAAACGGGGTTTTAGGTGCAAAGGATGCACCTTTATGGGAAAAGACTACATTTTTATGACAAATGATGTCTAATGCATGCCAAAGGGGAAGGGGAATATAAAGATAGGATCTTTAATCTACCAAGTCCCAAGCAATATAAAGACAATGCAATGAGCAATTTATAAAGCAATTAGGATGCAAAGGTAGGGCGTGCGAGGTTACCAATGGCTTCCTTCTTCTTCGGTCTGAGCTAGGAGGAGAGGTTGGTCTTGGATCTCCAAGGAGGAGGGAGGGAGCTTCTTGGCCTTCTTCTTCACCTTCTTGAGCTTCCAAAGCAAAGATTCTTCACGTATTTGGAGTGTTTGTGGGTGACTTGCTATGGATTGTGTGTGTTGAAATGGGTAGAGGAGGGCTCTATTTATAGGCAAGCCTGGATAAGGCTAATGAAGCCGTGCGGCTAGGGACAATGAGCTAATGCAGCCGTGCGGCATTATCCATTGTGACTCAAAGATTTCTAGAACCATGCAAGGTGGCAAATTCTAGAACCCTCTTCCTAATTAAGAAAAACGTGTTTCTTAATTAGGAAGGCTCCCTTCAGCCCTTAATTTAATTTGGGACTGTTCCAACATTTCCTAACACTAGGAAGGTCCGGGAATTACCGGGAAACTTACCGAAATTGCCGGAAATTTAACCTAAGGCATGAGCCAGATTTGGGTACTTACAGAAGCCCTCGGCAACGTCACTTGCAAGGCGAGTGGGGTTGTCGATAGAAAAGGATCCGATCTCGGCGAATGCCGAGACGGATTGGGTGACCAAGGTGGTCGAGTGGCCGAACCTCTCGGAAGGCTACCTACGTATCCCTGAGGAATCAAGCCAGCCGTAGTTCGGAATTAGGATCCGCTCGGGGAAGGAAGAAGAGAAACCGGTCTCTTGTCGGGGAAATAGAAGAGAAAATGACCTAGGAGGTCAAGCAATTGATCCTACCGGGGATATGCTAGGAGTGACCAAGGTGGTCGGATATCCGAACCTCTATGAGGGGCCGCTTTATCACCGAGGAGTGACAAAGAAACAGGGTGACCAAAGTGGTCGAATGGCTGGACCTTTTATAAAAGGCTACCTACGTATCCCTGAGGAATCAAGCCTTGATCGTAGTTCAAGCATCACTAGATAGTTAGGAACGATGTCTAGGATTCTTGAGATTTTGACAATTAATGGAGGCCGTCACCCGATTGACAATTACCGGAGGATGTCACCTAATTGACAATTACCGGAGGATGTCACCCGATTGAAACTAGAGCTTACGTCACCGTCGAGTGGATAGAGGTAGCTAGAGTTTGGTGAACTTGAGCATACGTCTCAATCTCTTTCGAATCGTAGATACGGGTTGCCAAAGCTAGAATGATTTAAGCATACGTCTCAATCTCTTTCGAATCGTAGATATGGGTTGCCAATGACTTGAGCATACGTCTCAATCTCTTTCGAATCGTAGATATGGGTTGCCAAAGTTTGAATGACTTAAGCATACGTCTCAATCTCTTTTGAATCGTAGATATGGGTTGCCAATGACTTGAGCATACGTCTCAATCTCTTTCGAATCGTAGATATGGGTTGCCAAAGTTTGAATGACTTAAGCATACGTCACTATTCATGACAGAGGTAGCTTAAGTTAAGAAGAACTCGACACTGGAGGTTGTCACCTAACGTTATCCCGTTATAACGAAATTAACTGAGGTGACCGGGAATAGAGCTTGATTGCTTAGGAGATAAGGGATATCTTCTCGAAGAGGGTGTTATCTCGCTTAGAGGATAACGAGGATTGGAGGCCCAAATGGAAAGTCCAAGGGCAAAATCGTAATTTTTGCTAAGAGCGAAAGAGGCCGCCCGGCATGAGAGGCCGGAAAAAGAAGCCGTACTACTGAAACCTGATTTTTACAGATTATTTAAAACAGATTTGAACGGGCTATTGGGCATTGTTGCCGCCCATTCAGCCGAGAGAGAGAGAGAGGAGAGAAGAAAGAATTTCGAAATTCTTTGAATTCCCTTGCTTCCCTTGATTTGAGATGGATCCGGCACCAAGACAAGCAAGGAGGAATGTTTCCGCCGCCGCTAGATGGAGGAGGAAGGAGCTTGTCCGGACGGATAGGAGGTATGACTTTCTCACTCCTCCATCGGAGCTCTATCCGGGAAGGAGGGAGCACAAATCGACGAACCCGCGATCGGTTGGGGTAAGCGTTCCTATTTGGCTCAAATCCGATGATTTTGCTTGATTTTTTGAATAATTTAGGGCTTAACCCGAACTTAGGAATTTTCTAGGATTTTCTTAGGATTTTTGAATGATTTTGAGATGCATGAACAACCTATGAGGCTAAGAATATGCATGTGCAATTTATTTGATGAAAATTATGAGAATGACTCACTTTTTTCTCGCAAATGAAGTAAGAATGAGAATTGTCTAAATATGAGACGGAGTTCTTGCCTTGTGCTAGAACTAGGTCAAAATTCTGATTTTCAATGAGAAAACATGATTTTGGAAGATGAAAATGATTCATGCATGCCATTTTATTTGAAAAATAATGCTTATGTGCAAAGAATCGTGAAAATTATGATTTTGTGCCTTAGGAAAGCAACGTGCTTAAAATGACGTGTTTCAAATGATGAAAGTCACGTTTTTGATGCAAAAGATGCTAAAAAGACTTGTATGAATGCTTTTCTTTTGAAAAATATGTGCACTTTTGTGACTATATGCATGCTTTTGAAATGAGATGAAGGACTCGACACTTCTTTTTTGATGTGCTTGTCTACAGGAGAACAAGTCTAGGGGACCATCTCGAGATAGCAAAGTGAATCTTTGGCAGAGGATGCCGGATTTTGAGAAGAATGGGGTGAACCCTAAAGAGTTGGTGAGGGCTACCGGTCCGGACGCGTTTGTGGAGGCCATCGGCACGGGAATTCACATCACCTCAAAGAGCAAGGGCCCGGTTCGTGCTCTTTCGAGTTTTGGTGGGACTCTACTCATAGTTTCCACCCGAGCCGGGGAGAGCTTACCGTGACTCCCGCCGATTTTACAATGACATCGGCTCGCAGCTCACCGGGAGGCCCGTGACTTGGAGAGACCACATTACGCCCGAGGAGTTCCGAGCTTTGGTTGGATTTGAGCCGATTCCCAAGGGATTGGGTATGGAGACGAGGAATGTCGAGGTGGCACCCGTAACCGCATGCGGGACTTTGCCGGTAGTGACGTGACCGCCCACCACCGGTTAGAGCTGCGTGTGGTTGATGCCGTCGCCACTATCTTTGCTAATTCTCGGGACGCTAGCCATGACTTGCCTCCTTGACTCTTTGGTTGATGTGGATGGGATAGGGACGGTCTCTGGGGAGAGGCCGGATTGGCCGAGTTATACTTCTCTCTCGGACATGTACAAATAAACAAAGCCAGCTTCTATGGACTCGCTTCTCATTTGCCCTCGAGGTAGCCTCTCTTTCTCTTCTCTTTCTTTTCTCGTCTTGAGACTTCTTATGAGAAAATGACCTTTTGATGTTTTTGAACATGCAGCCTCGGTTTTGCGAGGTGATCGGGTTCTTTCCTTGGAACCAGCAGAGTGATATCACCATTTTCCCCGCGATGGTTCGCCGGAGGGGAGATGTGAGGGATAGGTTCACGGGGAAGACCCGGATCACTTTCGACTACAAGATGGTGAAGCCTCGTGCTCAATAAGGATGGACCGGATGGAGTGGACTTCTACCCCCGGGGTGTATCCGGAGATTTTGGCCGGGAGATGCTATTGAGGTGACAAGGCAGGAGGTGGCTCACCGGGCCGACTTGCGACATCATATATCCGGGGACCGTTTCGAGGCAAAGCATGGTCATGTCCCTCCATTGGACGCCATTACTCCACACGATCCTCCAAAGACGGATGCCGCAGCCTGTGGACCGGCAAAGCGGATGAGATTGAGAGGTACTGTGGAGGTATAGCCGCGGAGGAGTATTTTGACATGGGTACCCCTACGCCGTGTTTGTGGAGCAGCCGCCCGAGGACGCCACGTAAGCCGACGAAGCCGGCGGTCACTGTGTGGATATGGGGAGGATGAGCCCATCGACCCGCCTATCCCTCCCGCACACCTCTCATACGTCGTACACGGAGTACCGAGGAGGATGAGGATTCCCGTCCTCGACACGAGGGAGCCCCAAGCATACCCCGCCACCCGATAGCACCGTGAGTATACTCTTAGGGTCTTATTCCCTTTTTAGCTTTCGCATTTTCGTTTTTTGCAATTTTCTCGAGATTTTTCTCGAGATTTTCTCGAGATTTTCTTTTCTTTTCTCAGTTCCACTCGCACCTATGACAGTTGGGTCGTGCAACAGGGCCGGAAAGACGTGTGCCGATCCTTAGTCAAGAAGCCGGCTCGCGCTTACTAAAGCGTCAACAAGCGTGCAGGAGCCTCGTGCGCAAAAGGAGGCATGTCGGGGCGCAGCATCCTCTTCCTCGGCTTCGGAGTATTCATCCAAAGGCCAGCCTCGTGGGCGAGGTCCTAATGCCGATATCTTGGAGCAAACTCGGCGGAGTACGAGCACGACAACATCCCTCTTTCCGATGCGAGCGACCAGTGAGGACGTGATGAGAGAGCCTAGCGTCTATGAGCCGAGCAAAGGATGAGGAAGAAGAAGAATCCGAGGCCTAGGGGGTCTCTAGAGTAGATTTGGAACAAAACAAACAATGAACACTTTTTTATGCACAACTTGTTTATTTTTGCTTTATTTTGACGCCGGTGAGGCGAAGACATTGTATTTACGCTTTATTTACTTTTCTAATTTATGCTTTTTCAATTTGCATATTATCTCGAGCCTCTGGGGCGACTTTTTTGCTTGGAATTGGGGCCGAAACCGGGCCAAAATAATATATAATGATATAAACCGCTTGGGTGGCTTCGGACATGTTTTTGTACATGTGTTTTGGTTGAGAAAGTGGGGTGAAAACTCCTTGGGCAGCAACTTTGGTTGCTGCAGATTTGCAATTTACATCGTGCAAATGAAGCCGTGCGGCATGGCCTCGAGGGCAAAAGAGGCCGTGCGGCTCACGCTCTGTCTCGGACCGGTTATTTTCGTAATAAAACCAAGGCTTGGTCATTTCATTTCATTCTCAACCCAAACTTGTTTCAACTGCTCCTGTGGCATATTTTGGACCTAAAGACACCACCTTTGATCACTTTTGCGATGGAGAGGCCCGTTAGACTACAAAGGGGGAAGAGAGACCATTTTCTCGTCCGGTCTTCAATCTTGGGCGAGACATAACTTCCAAAATCACAAGGGGCTGCTTGATTCTTCCTTCAAGATCAAGTCTTTATGGCATTTGAGGGATCTCCCGCCCGATTGGGACCTCGTTGAGAGCCGCAAAGAAAGTTCTCGGGACGTCCGGAGACATGTTTATCGCTTTTCTTACAACGAAATCGTCCCAACGCACGAAGACTTCGTGAGCCTTGATTGGGGGTCCCGAGACCGAGGCTATATCTATTCCGCTGACGGAGACGTGCCGGTGGCGGTAAAGCTTGCATCTTTTCTCGCAGATTCCTCTCGGGAGAGGCCGAGGAGATGATGGTAGCTTCGGACAGATTGACCTTTCCGAGATCCCGGCAGTTTGGATCTCCACTATGGCCGCTACCATGGTGGCTATGGACGCATTTATCCTTTGCGTCTTTTCTCGTTCGTTTACCGCCGAGTCCGTGGGGATTTGTCACGGTGGTCTCCTCGGACATGGTCGAGACTCAGTGGCCGGGAAGGATATCGTCCCACCGGTTTTGGGGGAGACTTTGCATGGGATCGACAGGATGGCTCGGGAGACCATTTCATGAGGTCCGGGAGTCCGGCTATGTTGACTTTGTGGTCGCAGGAGAGGCTCGGGCTTTGCCTGGGCTTTGCCGACTCTGCCCTCGGGTGATTTCGGAGAGGTGCACCTAGGCAAACAGAACAGTGGTAGCCGGGAGCCGATGATGGCTAGGCTATCCACTTCGGACATCCGTTGGTGGATACCACACCGGAGGTTGCGCACTGTGAGGATATTTCAGAGTCTTATGTTGTGAGGGTTCCGTGATTCTCGCCGGTCATCCTTCTACATACCCCGCTTGGTATCCAGCAGCTTTGGGGCTTTACAGAGCCTTTGAGTGACTCGGGAGGACATCCGGACCATGGAGGTGATGTCTCTAGACATGAGGGACCCAAATGCCTTCACTTTTTCTCGAGGGCTTGGACATACACTGCTTTCCCACCTGTGGCTATCTTTAGGAGCAGGAAGAGCACGATCTTGACCACCGTCTACTTGACCGGTACGAGAGGGAGATGGGAGCGACTCAAAGTTATCTTGGAGGATAGACGCCGAGTTTTATTGGGCCGACCACGACTCGAGTAGGACTCGAGGGAGACCGAGGCTAAGGCGAGTTGCCATAACCAATCGTGTGACTTGGTCGTGGACATGGAGGCTCGGTACAAGAGGTTGTCCGAGGTTGCTCATTTGACCGAGTCTCAGCAGGGAGGAGATACGGACTCGTGCTCGTATAGAGAGAGCGCTTATTGACACGGGGTTGGTAGAGGCTCCAGTGAGGATACCAGAGGTCGGGATGAGGGATACCGACATTATTGAGAAGAAAAGGAAGAAGACTCGACGAGGCCGAGGAAAAGGGAAGAAGACTCGAAGAAGACTTAGCGAATGACGATCGACAAGTCTTTTCTCAAGATCCTCTTATTGCCATTTGCAAACACATTAGTTTATTTAGGCATTTTATTGTATTTTTAGATCTTTTTAGCAGTTAGCAGAGTAAAGAGGTAGACCGTGCTTGAATTCATCAAGAAATTTTTGACTTGTAATGAACAAGAAATATTATTTTAGAAATTAATCAAGACATGTTTCATGGAAATTCAAATGTCTTATTACTTGGGACCCGTTTTATGAAAACCGAAATACCCTTTTATTTATTGCTAAGGACGCACTTTATGGAAGCTTTATTGCCCTTTTTTATTGTTTAGACCGAACCATATATGGCCGCCTACGTTCCCCTTTTACAAGAAAGGCTAAGGGGCTCAGTCTTCGTAGTTCATTCTCGTGAACTAACAAAACTAAGTCTCTTTTTTTTTTTCTCGTGCAACCCCGTTTTTTGCCTAGACCGCCCTTTTTGGGGTTTTTCAAATTTAGCCGGGTATTACTCTTTTTGCACTAAGCTTTTTTTTCTTTTTATATATTTTTTTTTATTATTTTTTTTTTTTTTTTTTCGTGCAACCCCGTTTTTTGCCTAGACCGCCCTTTTTGGGGTTTTTCAAATTTAGCCGGGTATTACTCTTTTTGCACTAAGATTTTTCTTTTTTTTTTTTTTTTTATTAGACATAGTATCTTCGGAGTTTATCACCGTTGACTGGGTGGACAAAGGGATTGCCATCCAAGTCTCGCAAGCTTCATTGCTCCTCCCGACAAGCATCTTCGCACTACATAAGGGCCGATCCAAACGGGTTCCCATTTTCCTGTGGGGTTGTCTCCGGTAGGGGGCTTTACTTTCAAAGACTAAGTCACCCTCTTTGATGTTTCGGCTTTGACTTTCTTATCAAACGCTCCGCCATTCGCCTCGGTAGGCTCTGGTGTGCTCCATGGCTTTGAGCCTTCTCTCATCGAGCAAGGCCAATTCATCATGCCGGCTTCGTAGCCATTCTACTTCGTTGACACTGCTTTTCCAGAGGACCCTTAATGACGGGATTTCCAACTCCACCGGTAACACCGCTTCCATCCCGTAAGTTAGGCAAAAGGAGTTTCTCCCGTGGCCGTTTCGACAGACGTTCAGTAGCCCCAGAGTGCTAGGTGCAGCTTTTCGGGCCAATCACGACCACGGGTGGCCATCTTCCTGATGATCCGCTCGAGTGTCTTATTAGCAGCCTTCCACAGCCTCCATTGGTCTCGAGGTCCGTACGGGGACGACTTGTGGCGAGTAACTCGAATTCTCGACAGCTAGCCTATCGCAGCCTTCCTTCAAGTGTGACCCATTATCGAAATGATCTCGCTGGGCACCCCATATCCGCACATTATGTTTTCTTTGATGAACTCGGGCCACTTTTCTCGAAGTGAGGACCTTGTAGGACTTGGCCTCTACCCACTGGGTGAAGTAGTCGATGGCTACCAACACGAACTCGTGCCCATTGCTTCCTCGTCGGGGCTATTTTCCCTATCACGTCAATGCCCCAAGTTGCAAACGGCCAAGGAGTCGTCATGCAAGATGTGTCATGAGGTGGGAGATGGTTGAGGTTGGCAAACCGCCGGCACTTGTCGCAGTTCGGACGTGCCGGACGCAGCCGTCTCCATGGAGATCCAAAGAGTAACCCATTCTCGAGGATCACTTGCATCGTGGCTCGCATTCATGTGAGGACCGCAAGGACCATTGTGGACTTTGGCCATCAACTCTCTCGGCTCTTTCTTGAGTGACACATAAGAGGAGTGGTCCTTGATAGCGTTTCTTGTACATGTTGCCTCCTAGGATGACATAATGGGAGGCCAACCTTTAGTGGCTCGCAAGCTTTTGGCTCGACACCTTCTTTTGGTCTACCTTCTTCGTCTCTCGAAAGCCGACTCTCCGTCTTTGAGGAATTGGTAACTGATTGTACCAAGGTTCCTTTATAGGCTCGGGTCCTGTGTCCACTTCACAACGTAAGGTCAGCTTCTCTTCTACCCACTCAAGGGCTTTATGGCTTTTCCCTCGGGATCTCTACCAATGAGGCTAGAGTAGCTAGGGCATCTCGCGAACTGTTCTTTTCCTCGGCAAGTAGTGGAAAGTCACTTCTCCGAACCGTCCAAATAACTCCTCCATACGGGCATGATACCGTTGCAGACAGGGTCCACGCCTTCCACTTGTTGGAGACTTGGTTGATGATCGTGGCCGAGTCTCCGTAAACTTCGAGCTCCTTGACATTTCTTTCTAAGGCAAATTTCTCCAAACCAAAGAATGCAAGCTTCATACTCGGCGACATTGTTCGTGGCAGAAAGTTCAACTTGAGGGCTATGGGGGTATGCTCATCTTTCGGATCGACCAATAGCATTCCTACACCATTTCCTCTTTTGTTAGCGGCTCCATCAAAGAACAATTGCCATCTATTCTCGTGCTCAACCGCAAAGATCCCTTCATCTCGGGAATTGGGGTTCGTGCCCTCTCGTCTTCATTATCGGGGAAGTTCGCCAGTGATCTCGACAATGCTTGACCTCGATGGCCTTTCTCGGTCACATAGTTGATGTCGTATTCGCCAAGAAGAAGGACCACTTCGCTAAACGCATCGAGAGGGAAGGCTTGTCAAAGATGTACTTGATGGGGTCCATTTTCGAGACCAAATTCACAGGTGGGCTTCGCATATAATGCTTCAATTTGCCGACTACCTGCACTCGCCCCGCACAGTCTTTTCACATGCCGAGTAATTGAGCTCACTCCCCGTAGCTTCCGCCGACAAAGTAAATGGCGTTTCTACCCGAGAGTCTTTCTTTTCCCGAGCAAGCATAGCCCCAACCGCCGTGGTTCAGGATAGTGAGATAGAGCAAGAGGCTTCGTCTATGTGGGGGCATAGTACCGGGGATGTACTAAGTATGCCTTGATCTCGGTCAAAGGCATCTTGGCATTCTTCGGTCCATTCCGTGTCCACATTCTTCTTCAGCGAAGCTTGAAGATGGGCTCGCACATAGTGGTCAACCGATTGACGAAACGGCCGATGTACCGCAATTTACCCATGAAGCTCTTGACTTCCGTCCGGGTTTGAGGTGGCCTCATATCCATGATGGCTTTGATCTTTCTGGGGTCAACTTCTATACCTCGCCCGTGACCATATACCCAAGCACTTTTCCCCTTGTCACTCCGAAGGTGCATTTGTGTGGTTTAGTCTCATGGAATGCCGTCTCAACCTCTCAAAGAATTTTCGTAGGTCAACAAAGTGCCGCCCACCCTCTCCTTTGGAGTGGATTATCATATCATCTACGTAGACCTCAATCTCCTTGTGGATCATGTCATGAAAAAGCGCGGTCGCCGCCCTTTCGTAAGTAGCCCCGCATTCTTGAGCCCGAATGGCATTACCGTATAACAAAGAGGTTCCCCATGGTGTGGTGAAGGCCGTCTTTTCTTGGTCTTCCTCGGCCATCTTGATCCGGTTGTAGCCTCGCAAAACCATCAACGAAGGATTTGACTTCGTAGCTGGCGTGGAGTCCACCAGATGTCTATGTTTGCGTAGGGTAGTCGTCTTTGGGGCCGGCCTTGTTCAGCATCTCGTAAATCCACACGCCAGCCGCACCTTCCCATTGGCCTTGGTTACGGTCACGATGTTGGACAACCATGTCGGGTATTCAATGACTCGATGAACCCTACCCGCGTAGCTTCCTCAATTTCTTCTTTGACCTCGTAGAGACCATTCCGGCTTGATCTTTCTCGCTCGCATCGGCTTAGCATCCGGTGCTAGAGGGATTCTCGTGTTCTACTATCGAACCGTCTAGCCCCGGCATATCCTTGTATGACTATGCAAACACGTCGACGTATTCTCCGAAAGTGCGCCTCGATCAATCATCCCTTTCAACCCCCCGGAAGAAGCTTCCAATCCGTGTCTCTTTAGGTTCCTCAATAGTACCCAAGTTCACACTTATCAAAACCTCCTCGGCGACTTGGGCCCGGTTTTCCTTTTTTACGAAACTCGCTTAAAGATTTCTTTTAATGTATTGTTCATTTAGTGTGTTTGCATCTTGTTCAAATGATTCATTATTAACCTGTTAAGTTTTGAGTTAATTTATCATTTGTTAAGTTGGCAATAAGAGGATAATCGTAAAGATTTGTCATTTCATTCAAAATAAGGGGAAAGATGACATCGATTACATTTTCATAATCCTCAGCGTGAGGCCTTCGGATGACTCGAGGACTGGAATTCAAAGATTCCCGACTCGACTGAATAGACGCTGCGACTCTGGACCCTACGCTACTTATTGACCGAGGGGACTTGACAAGGGTTGGACCGGGATCTCACTCCTTCTTCTGCTGCCCCTGGGGAGTAGCGGTCTTGCCAGCGTTCTTCAGAAAGTTGGAGACTTCGAACTGATCAAAAGCTTGCCGGAAATCATTGACAGGCCGGTACTGTGGAAAGATGGTGAGGGGATGTTGGGTCAAAATATATGTGGACTCAGAATTGCTTAATCCCAATCACTCAGCTAGTTAGAGACCCCTAATTTAATTAGATTTTATTTTTGGATCTCTTACTGATGCTCTCCCTGTTAATTCGGCATGTTCGCAGATACTATCCTGGCTGGTGGGATCTGCACTGTAATCGGCAGGAGTTAACTCTTTTCAGCAACATACTTCACAGATAGGTGACCTATGTTTGGATGACTCCTTTTGTTTGAAATAAAATCTCGCCACAACGTGTCCACATCTCTATCTCTTTCATCGTACTTGTTTGCTAAAAGTAGTTATATTTTTCCCCGCCAACACCATTCCGCAGCATCGACACAAGAGCCACTTTTAGCTCTACTTTGTCCTTTGTCTCTGCTGCAGGTAACCGGTTGGGACAAAGGGGTTTTTACCCACCTTTGTACAACAGCGTAAATGTCTTATTCAAATCTCCCGCATTAATTGCAAAGATATGGCATTAAATGATCCTCACCTACCAACCTCTTTCCGATTCTACCCTTCAACGGCATCTTTAGTTCTTCTCTTCCTTTCTCCTCAAGTATATATAGAGAAGACTTTGCTGCATTAAAGAAGGTTGGTGATTGCATTGAAGAAGAGTGTGCTTGAAGCATTGATTGTGTTCAAGTCTTCAAATCCATAAAATCATTAGACTTTATTAGGGATATACACTCGTGCACTTCTCAATCAACCTTGTAAGCATTCTCCAACAAGACAATCATTAGAATGCATTGATTGAGATTCACACACACACCTGAGTGAGATAAGTCTAACTTGCCACTCAAAAACACCTGGTCAGTTCTTCATTTAAAGATCCATCAGTAGATCCTTGTATTCAGTCCTTGTAATCGGCAAGGCGGCACTTGTAATAGACTAGGACATACTGATAGTAAACTTTTCCCAAAATCCAAGATCTGACCAATCTTGGTAGAGGACGTAGCAGCATTCACGCTGTGAACCTCTCCAAATACTGTGTCCTTGTCTTTACTTTATTTTCATCTTGCCAGTAGTTCACCACAACAAATCAGAACAGTTCATCCTGCTGAATCATAAGTATTTCCCTAAACCAAACAAGTTGCTCTGCATATATGATTTACATAAATACTTTGTGTTTAAAATCAAGCTCTAAACAATTTCTTGCTGATTTTGTGTGAGTTCAAACTTAGTCACTAATATTCCGCTGTGCTTACTGATTATCTTACAACTTTCTGATCAGTGACTATGACCATTAAGGTATTTTAATTAAAATTGCAAAAAGGCTATTCACCCCCCCCCTCTAGCCTATTTCCTCGCCTATTGGGCCTAACAATTGGTATCAGAGCTTGACATTTTTGAAAGAAATTTCCAAGCCTCACAGCTTGATTGCCGATACCATGGCGGGAAAAATTATGCAGACGTTTAACATCACTACCATACCGATGTTGAACATCAATGAGTTTGGTGTTTGGAAATCCCGAATGATAAAGTACATGAACTCCATAGATGAACGATTAATGAAAGTAGTGGAAGGTGGACCGATTACTCCCTTGAAAGTTCAAACCACCTACAAACCAATACCTTCCACTCCCCTAACTGCGCATGCTGACGCTGACGATGAACAACAAACAGATGTTCAAGTTACGGAAACTCTGGTCGAAAAACCAAGAGATGAATGGACTGACGAAGACAAGTTAACCTATGCTCTTGATGGGAAAGCCAGCCACATTATCTCTTGTGGTTTAGACGACAAACAGTACAAGCTCATTGACTTGTGTTACACGGCACAAGAATGCTGGAACAAGCTCCTTGAATACTTCGAAGGAGATGCACGCACCAAGGACAACAGGCTTTATGATGCTATTGCTGAGTTCGAATCCTTCAAAAAATCAGATGGCGAATCACTCAGAACAGCATATGATCGATTCTGCGAGGTAAGTAATCTTTGTGCTTCTCTTGGTAAAGTATATACTATGAAAGATCTGAATATACGATTTCTAAGTGCTTTAGGAAGTATATATCATACTAAGGTTACTGTTCTTAGAGAAGCTAGAGATTTAAATACCACTTCTATTCAAAATATTGTGTCTAGTCTATTTTTGTATGAGAGAGAACTACAAAAACTTAATATTCTCGACAAAAACTTCAAATGCATGTCTCTCTCAAAGACAGACTCGATATCTCAAATGCCTACTCCTTATCCTCCTATCGATCAATGCCAAAGCCCTTGCGTAGCAAAACCCTTGAAAATCCTCCCGAGCCTCTTATGGAAGAAGAGGAATTTGCTGAACATTTGCGTAAAACTACCGAAAGTTCAAAAACTTCAAGAAAATGAAAAAGACAAAGAAGCCAAATCAAAATAAACCATTTACTACTCCCTTCCATAGAGCCACCAAAGAACCATAAGCCTTCTACCAAAGACTCTGACGGAAAGAACAAAGAAAGGAGACTTGGTATGCTTTAATCGCCGAAAACCCGGACATTTTGCATCTAAATGTCCCCAACCAAAATATGAATATGTCGGAAATCGGTAAACCAAAGACATCCAAAGTCCAGAAGCTATGTTGCAGATGACAAAGACGAGAAAGCTATGCCAGTCCGGTGTGAAACCGACTCGAGAAGGTGAAGGCGCCGCCGATAACAATGAAGATGCCGATATAAGCTTTGTTGCCCTGGATGCCGATGATGAAATAGCACTAGATTTACCTACTCCTATTCACCGGAATGCTTCTCCTCCAAGAACATCTTCAAGGAGAGAAAGACCAAGCAAGACATTCATTTCAAGAAGTCAAAGTCAATGCAGTCAATCCTTATGGTTTCAAAGTCATTCAAGTTGGAACCTCACTTTATGGACAGTGTGGACCCATTGCCTCTCATGCAACCGAACCAAGTCCTCCACAATCCTCCGAAAAGAAGCCATCCTTTACCAAACTTCCAAGTATTTCAAGAAATCTTGCCAAACCCATTTCATCCCTACCCAACTTCTCTCCCGAACCAAAAGATCACTCACCAAAAGAAACACTACCGACCCTCTTCCCGAGATATCTAAGGCCGAGATGATAGAGACCATGGATGAACTTTTGTTGATTATGAAAAGTTGAGTAGTGTTCATGAAATATTGACTGTTGATTTCGCTTTAATCTCTCGCCGAAAGAGAATCACTCAAAGCTGAACTTGGATTCTTTGAAAACAAAACTGAGTGAACTCGATCGCCTTCAACCGAAAACCCGGATCTCAAAAGCGAGCAAAAGTACACATAGCACAGATTAAAGATTTAGCTCAAAGAAATGATTCTCTTATGAAAACCATTAATACTTTTTCCAAACCTAACGCCGCTAAAATGGCAATTAATGCATGCCAAGCTATTCCTAAAAATGATCAACATGGGATAGGTTTTGAAACTAGAAGCAAAGAAGTGTACTAATGTCTCTCAGAATCGAGAAAAAGGATAAGAAGGCCGAGAACAACTCGATTAACTCATTGCATAAGGATACTAAGCTAAAATATAATCTTTGTATCAATGAAGTATCCTCACTACAAGGAAATGGAGAAAGCCAGGTACGTACAAAAGTGGAATTAAGATTGCTGAAAATGAATTCATGCGGATGAAGATATTGAAAGTAAATGCATCAAAGAAAGCCGGTGTTGCCAATCTTGATTCCATTTGCCAATGATCGTCTCCCCAAAGGTGACTCGGCAAAGGCAAGCGTAAAGGCAAGAAGGGCAAAACCAACACTTATAAAGAACCTACGTTCGTGCCTCGCCGATTCTTCTAAGCCTAATGATGCAATGACTAAATACGGTGGTGTCTTGCCGACTACTCGCCAATCAAAGAAAGTGAAATGTGAAAACTGTTTGGATTATGGTCATCATGCTCATGAATGCCTCTTGAAAAGCCTCTCAGACCCACAGTGGCAAAAGCCTCTAGTGGCGGCCGATATGGCCGCCCAAGAGGAACTAACCTCTTGGACCCAAGATATAAGGGGGACCATAAGCATGTTTTATTTGCAGAATGCTTTATGGCCTCGACCGATGCCGCAAAGATGTATGGATTTTGGATAGTGGCCGTTCGAGACACATGACCGGCCGTGTTGATCTCCTTTGCCGATATTGCCGATGCATCAGGTCCTCCCGTAGTTTTTGGTGACAATGGTAGAGGTAAAATAATTGGATGTGGTACCATCATTAGAGGTGCAGCTATCGTACTGTAAGGTCTCTTTGGTGGATGGACTCAAACATAACCTTTCTATCCATATCACAATTCCGTGATAGAGGAATGCAATGTATTTTCACTACTTCAAGTTGCTACATAAAAGATATTGCCTCGAATGAAACTCTTCTCACCGCCAAAAGAAAAGGTAACATTTATGCAAAGTAGACTTAAGTGCTATTATCGGTGTTACTAATATTTGTTTTGTAGCTAAGAACATCAAGGTGAGAACTCGTGGCTATGGCACAAGAGACTCGCCACTTAAACTTCAAATCAATATCCAAGCTTGCCGCTTCCGGATTGGCAACCGGTCTTCCAAAAGTGTCTCCGCCGATCATGGAAAGAAGTGCAGAGCTTGCCAGTTGGGAAAACAACACAAATCCTCTTTTGAGTCCAAGCCCCGCATGTCAACTTCTAGGTGCCTACAAATGTTACACATGGATCTATTTGGCCCCACAACCACAAACCCAAACTTGGGGGAAGTAGATATACCCCGGTCGTAGTAGATGATTATTCTCGATATACTTGGGTGGAAGCTTTCAAAGAATAAAGATGACACATATGCTGTTGCCACCAAGTTATTCCGATCGCTACGACTCGTAAGGAGAGCGATATCGTCGCATGAGATCGACAATGGAACCGAATTTACAAATAACGGTATTGCTCGATATTGTGACGATCATGGTATAGACCATAATTTCTCTCGTCTTGGTACACCTCAACAAAATGGTGTAGTTGAGAGAAAGAATAGGACGCTTATTGAAGCCGGTAAGACCATGATTTCGAAGCCAGCCGCCGAAATATTTCAGGCGTAAGCCATTCATACCGCCCGCTTCACTGCAATGCATCTCTCATCAACAAATTCCATAATAAGACTCCTTATGAACTCGGAGAGGCCGAGTACCAAATATTGGATTCTTCAAAATCTTCGGGTGCAAATGTTATGTGCTTTACAACGGAAGAGAGCACCGAGGTAAATTTGATGAAAAAAGCCGATGAAGGCATTTTTGTCGGCTACTCAAAACACAAGAAGGCCTTTCGAGTTTTCAATAAGAAACTTTTGAAAATTGTTGAATCTGTTCATGTAACTTTTGATGAATTTGATTTGTTAGAGTCCGACTGCACTCCAAATAGTGCTAACCAATCTAGTGGTTTTGAGACAATTGAATCTAGTTATACTAATCAATCGGCAGATAATGCACAAGATCCTTTTGTTGTTGCTAAGATCCAGCAGACATCTTTTCCATCCTCAAAGCAAGAAACCGTCCCCGCCGATAATCCTCCCGTACGTCTCGCCGATAGCCATTCTCGCCAATCCTCCCCATCCCGTACCAATGAATCCTAGCCCAAATCCAATCTCGTAATTCATCCTCCTATACCAAATATTCCTCGATCAAATTCCAAATCCACTCAAAGTCCAAACCCTACTATCTCTCCTATTCCTTTAAATTTATCATCTTCAAAATCTCGCCGCCGATTCCCGAACCTCCTCTAGAATCCTTAAGACAAGAATCAGTAAGACAAGACCTTCCGAGAGAAGTTAGACCTCATCGTGACCATCCTCTTGAAAATGTCATTGGTGATATTTTTGGACCCAGAGTGACCAGAAATATGAATAAGGATTTTGATGAGAATCTCTTTTCTTCGGCTATGGTGTCTGATATTGAGCCTCGAAGACCGAAGAAGCCCTTGCCGATCCAAGCCGGGTGGAAGCTATGGAAGAAGAGTTGAATCAGTTTGAAAGATGTAAAGTCTGGGAACTAGTACCGAGACCTTCCTCTCAGCAAGTCATTGGAACGAAATGGGTATTCAGAAATAAGTTGGATGAATCAGGAAAGATTACTAGAAACAAAGCGAGATTAGTGGCCAAAGGATACTGTCAAGAGGAAGGGATTGATTATGATCAAACTTTCGCACTAAAGTAGCAAGATTAGAAGCGATAAGATCAAGCTTTCTTGCCTATGCTGCCTTCAAAGAGTTCAAGCTATATCAAATGGACGTGAAAAGCGCATTCCTAAATGGTGAACTTCAAGAACTGGTCTACGTTGAACAACCGCCAGGCTTTGAAGATCCTAAGAAACCAAATCATGTCTACCAATTGAAGAAAGCTCTCTATGGCTTGAAGCAAGCTCCTAGGGCACAGTACGAAACCCCGTCCAAATTTCTACTCGGTGATGGCGTGGGATTTACAAGAGGAAAGATCGATACAACTCTATTTGTTACCAAGCACAAGTGGTCATTCATTTGTTTGTTCAAATATATGTGGACGACATCATCTTCGGTTCCACAAATGAAGCTCTATGCAAAAGATTTGAAAAGCTCATGCAAAGCAAGTTCGAAATGAGTATGATGGGTGAGCTTACCTATTTCCTTGGTCTACAAGTGAAGCAAACCAATGAAGGAATTTTTATACATCAAGCCAAATACACCAAGGAACTAATCAAGAAATTTGGTTTTGATAATGCTCATCCTCAAAGCACTCCTATGGCGACAAATGTGCATCTTGACAAAGACGAATCCGGCAAGAAAGTGGACATGACTCTTTACGTAGGAATGATTGGTTCATTGCTCTATCTAACAGCCACAGACCAGGATATTATGTTTGCCGTTTGTGTCTCGCGCTGCATTTCAAGCCGATCCTAGAGAATCCCATCTCGCAAGCCGTGAAAAGAATTATCAAATATCTAAGTGGCACCGCCGACCTTGGTCTATGGTATGCCGAGAGATTCTTCATTCAATCTTATCGGTTACTCGTATGCCGACTATGCCGCTTGCCGAGTTACAAGGAAGAGCACCAGTGGAACTTGCCAGCTTTCTTAGTGAGAGGCTAGTTTCTTGGTCATGCAAAAAGCAAACAGCAACCTCAACTTCCACAACCGAGGCGGAATACATTGCCGCCGGTAGCCGCGCTCTCGCATTCTATGGATGAAGCAACAATTAGTAGACTATGAGATTCCTCCTCAAGTCTCGCCCAATCCCGTGACACCGCCCGCCATCTCCGTCTCAAATAATCCAGTAATGCACTCCAAAACAAAGCACATTGACATAAAAATACCATTTCTTGAAAGATCATGTTGAGAAAGGCAACGTTATCTTGCCGAAAGTTCATACCGACTTTCGTAGAGCCGATATCTTGACAAAGCCTCTTGATCGTAAGAGATTTGAATTCCTTAGGAGTGAGCCGGGTGTTATTGGTTATTCTGTTGATGCTTACATCTTGCCGAAATCGCTATGCCTCGCCGATCCGTCCTTGCCGTGATTGATATTTACGCCGATTGCTTGCCGATGCTCTTTCTCGCCGATATTCTAAGTAGTGGTTGCCGCCTATCTATGTCTCCCATCGCAAGCTTCTCTTTAAATGTAAAGCCGAGTCCCCCGTCGCACCTATCAAATCAAGGACAAGCTTGGTCACACCCCTCTCTCGACACGTGTGTGTACCGCCATTTCCGAAAATCGTGTCAAATGATTTATTCCAATTAATTTTGTGATAAATCTCGTGTAAATCTGTATCATTTTAAATCTTAAACAAGTTATGGTAATCATTCTTAACTCGCTCAAATTCGGCGCTTTAAATGGAGCTGCTGCCGCACGTTTTTCAATGAAAATGAACAGTTTTCGTCTTTTGAAAACCCTTTTCAAATAAACCGTTCCCTCCAAACTCCATAACATATTTAAGCAAAGCTTACTCTTTCAAAAACCTTTTCACATTCTCATCAAAATTCTATCTTGCTATCTCAAGTCTCCATTTCTCAAACTTCTTCTTTGAATCTGGTAAGTCCATTTTAATATCTCAAATATCTGATTCTAACATTGGTTTATTGTGTTTGAGTTTGTTTGATTGTTGAGTTTTTTGCAGAAATCATGTGTAATGAAAAGGATATCTATGGAGGTTACATAGACTCAAGCTTCTTCGATGATGCTGTTGACGGACAATTTCTCGTAGATCTCTTATCGACTCTTCGTTCTTCCCTTTCGACTTCTTCGATAATTTTGGAGTTTATATTGATTCCGTCAGAGAGTTCTTTCGCAAATTCCGTCGTTGAATATTCCGATGAAGATGATCCCGAATCCTTCTACGCCATTTCTTCTCAAGCTTCTCGGTGTTCCAATCTCTGTCACCCCGAAAGTATATCCTCCATCTTTCCAACCCTAGGAAATTCTCGGCCCTAATTCTATGGATGCTTCAGATCCGGATGATGCCCGTAATCTTATTAGAGGTGCTAATGCTGGGTCCAAGACTCAGTGGAGACAAGCATTTTAAGGTTGATTATGTTAGGAGATTCTTCGCTTTGATAGAAATTATTGACAGATGTCTAATTTGCCGATCCGGCTCACATAGCCATATTATCGATCTTCGCCTTGAGGCATTCGCTGCAATAGTGCTAAGGATAAATTTCAACCGGTGTGGATTCATTTTTAGAGTGATTGCTCAAGCCAGTGAAGTATGCCGCCGATAGGCAAAAAGGAAAGGATTTTCCCGGCAAAGGATGTCACTATTGGTTGCCGAGCAGATAATCGAGGTAACCCCGCGTAGTTCTTGCTGATCCCAATGCTACCAAAGCATTTCCAAACTCAAGTTAAAGCACCACGGTGAAGGTGATTGGAAAAGGATTAGCGCAGTACCGCCGGTGGAGCTCTGTTCCCGTTATTAGAGTTGCCGCTCCCGCCGAGAGTTCAACTACCGCTCCCGTCGCCGAGAAAGAGAAGAAGAAGAAATCAAAGAAACCATCCCTAGCCCCCGCTAGTTCAAAGCCTTCAGCTTATCTCAGCCCTCGCCTCCTCATCCACCGTTGCCGCCGGGCTCGTTACAAGAGCTAAGAAATCAGCCTCCATTCCCGCCGCCCATCCTCTCGCCGAACCTAAGAAAAGAACCATGCCTGCATCTTACTGCCAAATCATCCAAGAAATCAAAGTACGTATCCGCCAAAGCTCCGTAATCCTTTGTTATCCCTCCTTCGATCCTAGAGTCGAAAAACTTTGTTTGCTGAACCAGTTCTTGATGAGGCATCTCTTCTCCCCAAACCAATTTTCAGAAAGGTCACTAAATCACCTGAGGAAATTAATCAAGAAATCTCTGAAAGAAGAAGAATGATTGAGCAAGATTTGAGGAGGAGAATTCCATTGCAACCCCTTTTATTATCTTATCCTAACCTTCCGGACATTCAGCACACTGCCTCATCCGGAGTAGCCATTGAAGCAAGGACCAGAAAATGTGCTCCTATCAAGAACCCCACCTTTCACATCTATTTCAATAACCCTTGGTCCATGATCAACAAGATTGCTCCAAGCAACTGGGTATTTCCGATTGACCATCTCCAGCCATTCATTAGAAGACTTCTTCAGTTCCATGAAGAACAGAAAGATACTGTGCCTGCTGGACTATTGACTGACTATGTTGATAGGTCAAGACTGGACTTGAATGAGACTTTTGCCGAGAAGTTTCCTCCGCTCTCCAAATATCAAAATTTCAGCAAGAATGTGTTGATGCTGAATTTCAATCGATATTTTGATCTCTTGCCTCTCCTCTGGAATCAAGTCTATCTTTTTCAAGATCGAATTAGGCAAGATCTGATGGTCATCTCTGTTCGGATTGCATATGCCTCTGTCTACAAAACTCAGTTTGATTTTGAAGAAAATGATCCCTATCAGCTAGGAAGAGCTGAAAATGATGAAGATTGGGGATTCAAGTACTCTGATGCTGAGACTCTGACCAGAGGTGCTCTTGCCACCCAGTTTATTGAAAATGTTTTGAAGATAACTCAGGAGCTCATTACTTATTCTGAAGAAGCATTGAAAAGGAAAGAAGATAATGCTTCTGATGTGAATGCTGATTCAAGCAAGGCTGATAAAGTTCCTCCTGCTGATTCCTCAAGCGACACTATTGAATCCAGCAGAACTATCTCTGATGATGACCAACCGCTTTATCGCATCGTGCTTCTGAAGAATACTCCTTCATCTGATGCTCATTCCAGCCCATCTGCTAACCCTGCTCCATCTACACCTATAGTGGTCACAGGAGGAGTCTTTCTTAATTCTGATCAAGCTCCCATCTTCATTGATGTTCCTGCTGAACCATTTCAAGAGGTTGTTGAGTTGGGAGGAGGAGCTATCTCGCACTCGATATTCTTGCGATCTTGAGCACTGGGAAGTTGGAGCAATGCCTTCTCTCGCAATTGTTGTCTATGACCCTGTTCAAGCACTTATTCATCAAGCCGCCGCCGATCTCTTGGTCCATGATGAATCTCTTCCCTATTGCTTGGCCGATGAAGATAGCCCAGATGAAATTGACCCGGAAGACTATGATGAGATCCCTGATGATGCTGAAGAAGATACCTCACCTCCATCCTGGTACAACTCCCTTTCTGATGACTGTAGGTTGATGATGTGCTCAAATTGGTATACCACCTTCAAGTCCATTCCAAAGGACTCTTCTGGTAATCCCCTATTCCCTCCTCATCAGAAACTCAAATGGAGATCTGGTACAAAGATTGTGAAGAATTCCTTCAAAAATTCTGTTCCTACTGAGGGTTCTACCAAAGATGCCCCTATTCTACTGAAATGGAACAAGGATATCAAGCATGGCAAGAAGAAAACTCCTGCTGTTTCTCATGCCAAAGTCAAATCTCTCCCTCCAGCTACCAACCAACCTGGCTCCTTAAAAATTCGAGGTGAAATCTGTCCTTCTGGTGAATCTCCAATTGAAGTTTGCATTTATTCTGGTGGAATGATGAGCAGGCGCTTAGTGATTAATGATCTCGTGGTGGAAACTCTTAGCTATTCTCCTTATTCTGCTGTTGGTGTTTGGAAGATGGTGTATCAGCATGCCCTAGCCATAACCCTACCTCTCTATGCTTCCAGACCATTTCAGCAAGATCATTCTGTGGACACCGGCAGAATTCTAAGTCTTGGCATCATGCGAGATCTGCTGAATGGAAGAGCTTTTCTGAACTTCATGCTTGCCTGCAAGATGTCCTTGGAAAATAATGGTCAAATGTTTGCTGATCTCCCCATTATAATCCATCCAGATTTCCCTCTCCTTCTTGAACCCCCTGTTCCAAGATCTACTGATGTCCCATTGATTGTCAGCACAGTCATTCCTCCTTCCTTCCTGGTACCCTTTGATCCTCCACCCGTTTATACTCTGTTTGGCTACTTTGCCAATGAGCATGGTCATCTTTCTGAAGCCTACCAACCCGCTCTTAGAGGTGACATTGGAGATTTGGGGATGTTTTTCCGGAGTGAAATTGAAGAAGTTAAGGATTTATTGCTTAAGTCCATTCAGGAGGAGGAGTTAGCAAACAGAATCGCATCCAAAGTCTCAGCCAAAGTTTCTGCATCTATTTCCCAAGCCCTCAGCAGACCTCAGACCTCTTCTCTCAGTAATCTTAGTGCTGCTGATTTTGATCGGCTCAGTGATCTCCTAGACAGCTCCACCCAGGTTCAGAAAGTGGTGGTTGATGTTAATTTGAATCAGGATCGCACCATCAAGGAGTTGGAGTTAAAGCTTGAAGCTGCTGGAAGTAGGATTGCTGCTGTTGAAGCTGAGCTTGCTGAAGCTAACCTGAAGATTGCAAAGCTTGAAGGGAAAAATGAAGTGCTAGTGGAGCGTTACAAGGCTAGCAAGAAGAGGAAAGCCGAAAGGTTGAAGCCAAGAAGCGTAAAAGATCCAAGCCCGATTCCTCCACCGCCGATCCCCGCCGATACTGCCGATGCCGATCCGATCCTGCTGATCCTGCTGATTCTTGACTGTCTCGTAACCAATGATATAGATATCCTCGTGAAGCCCCAAAAACAAACTTTCTTTTTCTAACAATTTGGTTTTTGACTTTATGGTTTTTGCTTAATATCTATCTAACTCTTAACGGTAGAACTTTATTAGTCATCTTTTCGCTTATCACTTATCTTTTTATCTATTCATATCCTCTTAAGTGATTCTCGTTTATAGGTGATTGGCCTTAAGCAATTAGGAGGAGATTGTTGGGTCAAAATATATGTGGACTCAATTGCTTAATCCCAATCACTCGCTAGTTAGAGACCCCTAATTTAATTAGATTTTATTTTTGGATCTCTTACCGATGCTCTCCTCGTTAATTCAAGATGTTCTCGCAGGATACTATCCCCGCCGGTGGGATTCGCTCGGTAATCAGCAGGAGTTAACTCTTTTCAGCAACATACTTCAGCAGATAGGTGACCTATGTTTGGATGACTCCTTTTGTTTGAAATAAAATCTCAGTCACAACGGTCACATCTCTATCTCTTTCATCGTACTTGTTTGCTAAAAGTAGTTATATTTTTCCTGCCAACACCATTTTGCCGGTACTGACACAAGAGCCACTTTTAGCTCTACTTTGTCCTTTGTCTGCTGCTGCAGGTAACCGGTTGGGACAAAGGGGTTTTTACCCGCTGCATAACAGCGTAAATGTCTTATTCAAATCTCCCGCATTAATTGCAAAGATATGGCATTAAATGATCCTCACCTACCAACCTCTTTCCGATTCTACCCTTCAACGGCATCTTTAGTTCTTCTCTTCCTTTCTCCTCAAGTATATATAGAGAAGACTTTGCTACATTAAAGAAGGTTGGTGATTTGCATTGAAGAAGAGTGTGCTTGAAGCATTGATTGTGTTCAAGTCTTCAAATCCATAAAATCATTAGACTTTATTAGGGATATACACTCGTGCACTTCTCAATCAACCTTGTAAGCATTCTCCAACAAGACAATCATTAGAATGCATTGATTGAGATTCACACACACACCTGAGTGAGATAAGTCTAACTTGCCACTCAAAAACACCTGGTCAGTTCTTCATTTAAAGATCCATCAGTAGATCCTTGTATTCAGTCCTTGTAACCGGCAAGGCCGCACTTGTAATAGACTAGGACATACTGATAGTAAACTTTTCCCAAAATCCAAGATCTGACCAATCTTGGTAGAGGACGTAGCAGCATTCACGCTGTGAACCTCTCCAAATACTGTGTCCTTGTCTTTACTTTATTTTCATCTTGCCAGTAGTTCACCACAACAAATCAGAACAGTTCATCCTGCTGAATCATAAGTATTTCCCTAAACCAAACAAGTTGCTCTGCATATATGATTTACATAAATACTTTGTGTTTAAAATCAAGCTCTAAACAATTTCTTGCTGATTTTGTGTGAGTTCAAACTTAGTCACTAATATTTCGGCGTTTACATACTTAGATTATCTTACAACTTTCTGATCAGTGACTATGACCATTAAGGTATTTTAATTAAAATTGCAAAAAGGCTATTCACCCCCCCCCTCTAGCCTATTTCCTCGCCTATTGGGCCTAACAGGGGAACTAAAGTAACTTGTTGCAATCTTTCAGCTAGCTCTTCCGTAGCGACCGGACCTACCCCCTCCAGACTGGGTTGCCTCGCTCATTTTTTGTCGACGCACCGCCGATAGGTCATCTTTTCCTTGCCAATCTTTGATACCACCACCTTGTCCGCATAGCCAATAGGAGGGTTGGCTTGAATGATGCCGATAAAGTCTTCTTCGGGAGAGACTTTGATCCTTCCCCGATTGGCCAAATACTCTATAGGCTTTCTATATTCGTCTTCTAGATCTCGCTAGCTTTTGTTGAACCTTACAATGGCAACAAACTCAGAATTTTTTACTTCAAGAGGATCACCGATCATAAGGATATCAGCCGGATCGTGCTTGGGGTGACGGGTTCCTTGACTGGTTCCTTGGCATAACCGACATAGTAGTCGAACTTGCCCGAAGGCTCTCCCAAAGTTCCTACGCTCTTGTCCCCAGCTTCGTATCTTTCCTTAAGCTTCGTGTGGACTTTCTCTTCTTCTTCCTTGAAGGAGCGTCCTCATTGATCCATTCTTGATACTCATACTCTAAGCGGTCTTCACAATCACATACATCATACCAGATGTGAGGCTTGGGTTGAACTGGGATAGCCCCTCCAACCGCTTGGTCATTACCGTTGTGGATTACCATGTTGGCCATTTTGACACCGAAAAGCCGACAAAACCGAGGATTCTCGCGAACCGTCCGAGGATTCCCGCACTAACAAGTTGCCGACCCGGTGTTCTCACCCACTTCTTTCTCGCCGCGGGAAAGGGATAGGAAAGGTTTAGACTCGGGGTAGGTGTTTAGTCAAGGCTCGTGCAATATGCAAATTAGAATCTTCAAGTTTACTTAAAATGTTGTCTTTTATTAATATCTATTTGGTTGGAAAAGGGATTACGCCCTTCTTTTTTCACAACTACTCTAGATCCCGGATCGGTGGGTTCCGTCACTACGTCTATAAGCCCTTCGTATTCCACCTGTATTTCAACCTCCCAGGGTGGACAGCCCCGGGCGAGGGTCCTATAGGGCACGCGGATCCCACCGACCGAGAGTAAAGAACGCTCCTATCGGGTCTAGCGGGTCATAGGACCTTTCAACGCACGAGCGATGCGGATTATAGTCAAGGCAATACCGGGAAAGTCTCGTCTCTCTGCCTTGACGGATCTTTGGCAGAGTTTCGCTTGAGCGAATGACGGTTTTTTTGACTTTCGGTAATGTCCGAGAGAATAATAGGCATGGGTCGGGCGGTAAAAAGCCGGATGACACGGTGTCACATTGAACTTCGTTGCATACACGGTGCGTGGGTCGGAATCGAAGTCAATGCCGGTCAAGATCTTGCCAACTTTTCCTTGTCGGAATTTTGGCAGAGCTTCGCTTGAGCGAAAGATCTTTTGATTTTTGGCAAAGACTCGGTCTTGACTCTTACGCATTCCGTGCGGGTCAAGGTCAATAGTCAATGTCGGAGTCAAGATCCCACCGATTTTTCCTTGTCGGAATTTCGGCAGAATTTCGCTTGAGCGAAAATCTTGGCTTCCGTTATGAGCTAAGGCTTGACCTTTACGTGGGTATGCAACTGGGCTATATGACACGGATGATGGAGAAAAATTCCTCTAGTAATAAAAACCGAGCAAGTGTACTCACTACCGGTGTAGCAATATGCACGAGCAGGGGTCGAACCACAGAGACTCGTTGGTAAACAAGCAAAAGAAAAGCAATGAATAAAGTAACCAGAGATTTTTGATTTGAAATAATAATCTAATTCTAAAACAGAAGTAAACAATTAACTAAGAAAGCAATTTAAATGTAACGAATTAACTCAGATCAACAACGGAGATTCACGGATTGGATTCACAATAACTTTCACTTTATGCTATATTTATTGCTAAAAACATTAATCTCAATCTAAGATTCATTCACAAAAGTAAGGATTGGGACGGTGTGGTGCCCGAATTGCAACCCTTTGAATTATTATCAAGTTGCGTTTTCTATTACGGTCACACAACAATCAAACAATTATTTAGCCCTTTAGAATATTGAATCTAAACCCTTTTGATTTCTATTACGGCCTCAATTAGATCTAATCCACAAAGCAATGTTCAATTGTATCAATCCCCAAATTAATGGCGGAATTAATACCCAAATAATTAAAAGGCCAAAGTCATCTTAACATGAAATTGCAACCTTAAAACTGTTAAAGATAAATACTTTGAAGAACTAGAAAAAGATTAAATTGGAATAATGAAATCTATAGCATAAAGATCCAGTAATTGCTACAACCAATCCGCAAACCTAAGATATTTAGCTACTCAAAGACATAATGAAAATAACAATAATAATCATAAAATAAAAGAACATCAAAACCTGCGAAATCCGGGATTGAAGAACAAAGAAATCTCTAGAAAACTCAAAAACTAAGAACTCAAAAACAATGATTCAGATCCCCCTTAAAATCTGCTACTTAAGTATTTATATTAGGGCAAAATACACAGGTCAAAACGGAATAAAAGTCAAGAATGCCCTTAATAAGTTGCTGAAATGCGAGTGCCGAATACGCGACGAGCGCGGCCGCTCGCAGTGAGCGCGGCCGCTCTTCTTTACAGTGGATTTTTGTCTTCACAACTTCACTTGAGCGCGGCCGCGGTTAGGGATGAGCGCGGTCGCCTCCGGGAGGACAGGGATTTTTGGCTTGCTTTCTTCAATGGAGCGCGGCCGCTCTTGGGTTGACGCGCGCCGCCCGGGAGGCCAAAGAACCGGAGCTCGACCGCTTCATTATTTTCATGTTCCGCTCCGCTCCAACTTGATTTCCTTGCCCTTTTCTTGACAAAACTCAACACAAAATCATACTTTTGCCCTGTACTCATCAAACACTCAACAACCACATTAAAACAACATAAAACCCGGGATTTTGAGCCTAAAATAAGTTCGTAACCATGTAAAATGGGTGTGTAAAAACACATCCATCAAACACCCACAAACTAACCTTTTGCTCGTCCCGATTAAACAAAACAAAAACTAAACTACCCAACTTAAAATAAACTACACTACGAAAACAAAGCAAAATATTTTTGGGATGTTCTCTTCAAAATGGGAATTGTGTCGGCCATACAGTCTCAGATCCTCACACAATATAATCACAAGCATACTATCATGAATCATCAATTAACATTACATCAATGCAAAAATCCACAATTTTCCACCGCGGCCTGAATGATGAAGTGAAGTATGGTAGACCATTGTTACATTCTAAGATTGTTTATGGATTCACTAAGTGATGCTCTAACAAAATGTGTATCAAATACAACCACAAAGGACACTCATATGCATGTTTCCACAATTGTCAACCCGGCTATTTGATATTGAAAACGAAAATATGGCTCTAAGTGTTATAGTGCGAAAGATCGCATGGCTCGGGTCACGGTTACAAAAGAAGGTAAGGACATACGAACTTGGAAAGTGAGACTAAGAAGTCTTCATTTTATTTGTCCCTCCTCACTATGAGAATTCACTCCGCTCTCCCTTTTATTCCCAATGTGCCAACCCACAAACTAAAACTTTTGATATATACACAATATTGGGTTGGACACATTCCCTTATTTCTGGGCCTCTTTTAATTTCTAGCTTGTGACACAATGGAGGGGCAAGATTGATTTTCTCTCTATTTTTTTTTTCTTTTCTTTTCATTTTTTTTTTTTTCATTTTTCATTTTTTTTTTTTTGTTTCATTTTTTTTTTCATTTGCCCCTCTTCATTGTATATCACACCCCTTTTCTGTTTTCACACGTTGACCCCCATTTATACAAATGATTTCACTCACCCCCAAACTCAACCCATATTCCCCATTCATTCCCTAGTTCACTTTCCAAAAGGTAAGGTATCCTAGCACTAGGTGAAAAAGGGTGGGGAAAAAGGCATCAAACGAAGGCGAATGGCGGTCTAAATTTTCCATTCTTTTCCATTAAGGCTCAACAGGATCTAGCGGAATAAATTATTTACTAGGGTAGAAAGTCAAGGCACACAAAAGGGATGAAAGAATAAGCCATATCTATCAAGATAGCCTAATGACGTGATATTGACAATCATGCAAACCATGTTCTAGGGACCCCGAGAATGCACAAGTAATCCCATAAATGACACTTAGAATGACAACAATGATCAATGATAAATGGAAGTGAGAGGTGGTGCAATCATGGTTTATTGTCTCAATGTAACCCTAATTCTCAAATCCAAGATAGCATAATGATTAACAACATAACACTCAATCATCACAGACGCAGCCAACAAGCTCCCAAAATAAAGAGAACAAAAATTTTTAAATTTTTACTAAAAACAAAGAACAACCTAAACTAACATGGTGATAAGCGAGAATAAAACACGTATACCCCCACCCACAAACTAAAAGATTGCATTGTCCCCAATGCAATTAACTATAAACTCAGGGTAGGGATACCTCAACCGATCATCGTGGCGGATAACCCCATTGGCTAGAAGAGCCTGTGGAACCCGCTGCTGGCCGCCACGCTCTCCTTGTCCTGGATGAGCCACCGGAAATTGTTGCCGCTGCCGGGTACCGCGGCGGAGCGTCAGTGGGAAGCTGTGGCCAGTGTGTAACCGTAGGGGGCAACCGATCGAAGAGTTGGTCCCACCTACTATCCCGCTGGGCCAGCCATGCTTGGGCCGTCTCAATCTCGCCCTCACTCTATCATCAATCTCTCTCACTCCTATCATCGGGCCGCACTCGATTCTCGCTCCAGGTGGTGAATCTCTGATCAAACCTCATCTCCATCGCTCCAACCGCAGCGATAGATCGTAAATACCCTCGACAGGATCCGCTCTCCGCCTTCCGGCAACATCCTCCTCTTCTTCTTCTTCCTCCTATTCTTGCTGTTCTTCCTCCACCTCTGGCTCAATCACAATCACCCCCTTGGGGTGGCTCTTATCCCTAATTTTCCTTTCAGTAATGGTGAGCTCCAACCCTATGTCCCTAGGGATATTAGTAAAATCGACTCCATTGAGCCCCATCAACCCCGTGATCATAAGAGGGTAGTTGTAACTATTCTTTCCCATTTGCTGATAAGTTCTATTAATCTCATGGGCCATGATTGAGCCTGTGTCTATGTTTTGCCCCGTCAAGATGACGTGCATCAAAGCAGCTCTGCGCCACCCAACCTCATGTGGCCTAGAAGAGGGAAGAACTCTCTCACATATAACCCGATGAAGATACTTCATCCGAGGGGGTAGAAGTTTAGAGGCAATCAATACCCCTTTTGGCAATGTTGGGTCAATAGGCAAACCCCCGAACGTTTCGGCAATCAAGTGAAGGTTACCCTTGGGGTTGTACATCATTTGTTTTTCGAGGTGCAAGAAAGAGCAAGTGTTGGCATGCACGTGAGTGGGGAGGTGATAATAAGATATGATTCTCTCCCGGGAGTATCCCACTTCAATGCCCCGCACAAAAGATATATCATGTGCCCCTTTCCTAGAGAACGCATTTGCATAAAACTCTCGCACTAAAACACTACTCCCTCCAACCGTCTGGGGCAATCAACAAATTCATCCACCCATTACCTAGCTACAATTTCCTCTAATCCCATATCCGTAATATCAATGCCCTTTTCCACGTTGAAACTTCTGGGCAAGATAAGCGTTAAAAAATTTTTCGCACTCAACACTAACAAATTTGCTAGCATCGTACAAAGGTTGAGGCACAATCGTGGGGTTTTTGTTTCCCCGTCTACGCTTGGGATTTGATGTAGACATTTTATCCAACAAATAAGTTAGAAACGGAGTTTCAAGTTCAAAGTTCTTACCCCAAATCAATGCTTGCCGGAAAATTCGCCGGAGCTGCCGGAAAACTCGCCGGAGTTTGGGAAGAAGGCCGGAAAACACCCACAAACTAGACCTTGCACAGCTTATACCCACAAACCACCTTCAAATTGAGCTTTAACCCACTTGATTCGCAAGATTGCATGCACCAAAAAAAACTCTTCTTTGATTTTCGAATTTGCTCAACTCGCCGGAATTAATGGCTTTTGGGGAAGGGAATTGGCTTTTGCTTGGTAAATCAATGGTGGGTAGGGTGATTTTTGGGTTGGAAGGGAAGGGATTTGGGGTTTGGATGAGGGATTTAGGAGATAGAGAGGAGGGAACTCATTTTTTTTTAGAGAGAAGAAGGGAGGGGCGGCGGTAATTTTTATGAAATAAGACCGGCCTCTGTTTAGGGTTTATTCAAATTGCCCGTAATTTTTGCTCGAGCGCGGCCGCCCTCCCTTCGAGCGCGCCCGCGCTGTATGACAGAAACTGATTCCCCTTTTTCCATTGATTGAGCGCGGCCGCTCTGTGTCCGAGTGCGCCCGCGCACGTTGGCAGCCGTGAGTTACGCCTGTTTCTCCTTAATCAAGCGCGGCCGCTCTATGTATGAGCGCGCCCGCGCACCCGGCAACAGTCCGTATCGCTTTTAGCTCCTTTTTGCTGCCTTAAAGTCCCCTTCTTCAATTTTTGATCAGTTGCGTGCTATCCTGCACATCACCACAAACACACATATAAGCGTAATATCTATTGACATAATACAAATAAATGAAAAAAAAAAAATATTTTTGGAGGGTGACAACTATTTACACTCCCCTATAAACCCACAAACTCGGAGAGACCCATAAAGGGTGACACACAACTTTTGTTCGACAAAAGTATGTCAAACATTTGACCGCACTTTCGCTGCCTACGTCCCCATTAATGTGAGCGGACTACCCACATTAATAGGCTCAGGTCACCGTAGTTCGACACGTTCTATACTAACGACTCGAAAACGGCAAATAACAAAATTTTTTTTTCATTTTATTTATTATTTTTTTTTTTTTTTTATGAATACCCCCACCCACAAACTAAGAATTTGCGATGTCCTCATTGCATGAACAAATTCCAACGCGAATTCAAAGCTAACGAGTAGTGATAAACCGAAAATAAAGACGTAAAAGCGGTAAAAGTTACCTAAGGTCAAGTTGCCTCCCACAAGCGCCTTTGTTTTAAGTCTTTGGCTCGACATGATGCTCATAATTTATCCTTTGATTTCCGGTGCATCCACCAACATCACCACATCAATTTCTTCCAAGATAGACACCCCTTCGTAATAGGGCTTGACTCGATGCCCATTCACCTTGAAAGTACTTCCGGATTTCAAATCTTTGAGCTCAACCGCTTCATGTGGAAATACTTTCACCAACTCATACGGGCCCGACCATTTGGAACATAACTTACCCGGAAAAAGTCTCAATCTAGAATTGAACAATAAAACCTTCTTACCCGGCATTAAGATTTTCGGCCTTAAGTACCGATCATGGTACCTCTTAGTTCTTTCCTTGTACAAACTTTGGCACTCTTGTAGCCAGTCTTGTCTCAACCTCATCGATCTCATCTAAGTCGCATTCGTTTCTCACCCGCCTTCTTCAAATCCATGTTGAAGTTCCTTCACACCCCAATATGCTTTGTGGTTCCATCTCAACCTAAGGTGACACTCTTTGCCATATACAATTCTCGTACGGACTCATCCCAACGGGAGTTTTGTAAGCGATCCGATATGCCCATAATGCACTA
>JAFEMH010006253.1:127500-130440 GCA_022495995.1 Adenophora triphylla var. japonica | reverse complement strand
GAGTCTGTAGCTAATTTGGCGACAGATTAGAGACAGAACCAAAAAATTAGAGACGGATTCTGATTTCACCTCTAATTTAGAGACGGATTCGCATTCCGTCTCCCGAATTAGAGACGGATCCTGTAACTGCCTCTAGTTCGTAGACGGATTTGAACTGCCTCTAGTTCCGTAGACGGATCCGATTCCGTCTTCTAGTTCGAGACGGATTCCGATTCCGTCTCTAAATCGAGATAATCCGAATCTGCCTCTAAAATCGAGACGCCCATCCTCGATTCCGGCTCTAAATTAGAGACGGGTTCTGTGATTTATCTCTAAACGTTGGAGACGGAAAGAATCTGTCTCTAAATCGTAGACAAATTTTTAATTCATCTCTAAATTAGAGACAGATTAAATGTACTGCCTCTCTAAAAGTTTAGAGACGTATTTAAGATTTAAGCACTGCCT
This sequence comes from Adenophora triphylla var. japonica, assembly GCA_022495995.1. Taxonomy (NCBI): domain Eukaryota; kingdom Viridiplantae; phylum Streptophyta; class Magnoliopsida; order Asterales; family Campanulaceae; genus Adenophora; species Adenophora triphylla. Next base: position 129,996 of record JAFEMH010006253.1, on the reverse strand, counting down.
CTAAATCGAGACAGATACATAATCTGTTCCTAATTTAGAGACAGATTCCAAAACTGGCCTCTAATTTGTATATTTGCATTCAACATTCGTCTCCAAAATTCTAGAGACGTATTTTTGTATCCGTCTCTAATTTAGAGACACTCTTCAAAATCCGGCTCTAAATTAGAGACAGAGACGCCCGTAATCCGTCTCCTAAACTTTCTGAGACGGATGTCGTATCTGTCTCTAAATCGAGAGACGGATATTAATACGTCTCTAATTTAGTGTTTAGGGTATAGGCTTTAGGGCTTAGGGTTTAGGGTTTAGGTTATAGGGTATATGATTTAGGGTTTAGATTATGTGGTATAATGTGGCAAGGTTTAGGGTGTAGGTTTAGTGGTATAAGGTATATGATCTAGGGCTTAAAGTTTAAAAGGTATAATGTGATAATGTATATGATTTAGGTTTAGCTAGTATATAGGGTACAAGGTATAAGGTTTAGTGGTTTATGGTTTAGGGTTATAAGGTATAGGGTCTAGGGCTTAGAGTTTAGGGTATAGTGGTATAAGGTTTAGGGTATGAGTTAAGCGTTCAGAGTTTAGAATTAGTGGTTTAGAGTTCGGTGGTATAGTGGTTATAAGGTATAAGGTTTAGTGAATTATAGGTATGGGAGTCTAGAGGCTTAGTAGGATTAGTGAGTATAGTGGTATAAGGTTTAAGGGTATAGTGGTTAGAGTTTAGGGCTTAGTAGGTTTAGGGTTCAAGGTTTAGGGCTTAGGGGTTTAGGGATTAGGGGAATAGGGTATAGGGTTTTAGGGTTTAGTGGTATAGGGTTTAGGGTTTAGGGGGTTTAAGGTTTTAGGGTATAGGGTATAGGGCTTTAGGGTTTTAGGGTTTTTTAAAGGGTTTAGGATTTAAGGTATGGGGTTTAGGGTATAGGGTTTAGAGTATAAGGTTTAGGGTATAGTGGATAGAGTTTTAGGGCTTAGGGTTTAGGGTTCGGGGCATTAGGTTAGGGTATAGGGTATAGTGGCATAAGGTTTAGGGTTTAGTGGTATAGGGTATAGAGGGTATATAAGGTTTAGGGTTTAGTGGTTTATGGTTTAGGGTATAAGGTATGCAGCAGGGTCTAGGGCTTAGTAGTTTAGGGTATAAGGTTTAGAGGTTTTAGGTTTTAGGGTTTTGGGTTTAGGGTTTCGGGTTTAGGGTTTATGGTATCAGGGTTTTAGAGTATAAGGTTTAGGGTTTCAGTGGGATAGAGTTTAGGACTTAGGGTTTAGGGTTCAGGGATTTAGGCTTGTAGGGTATAGGGTATAGGGTATAAGGTTTTTAGGGTTTAGTGGTATAGGGTATAGGGTATAAGAGTATAAGGTTTAGGGTTTATGGTTTAGTGGGTATACGGTATAGGGTCTAGGGCTTAGAGGCTTTAGGGTATAAGGTATAAAGGTTTCAGTGGTTTCAGGAGTATAAGGTTTAGGTTTTAGGGTTTAGGGTGGCATAGGTGGTTTAGAGTATAAGGTTTAGTGGTTTAGTGCCGGGATAGAGTTTAGGACATAGTAGGTTTAGGATCTCGGGGCTTTAGGTTTAGGGTATAGGGTATAAGGTTTAGGGTTTAGGGTATAGGGTATAGGGTATAGTGCGTATAAGGTATAAGGTTTAGGGTTTAGGGTTTATGGTTTAGTGGTATAAGGTATAGGGTATAAGATAGGGTCTAGTGGCTTAGAGTTTAGTGGTATAGGTGGTATAAGGTTTAGGGTTTAGATTTTAGGGTTTTTTACGGTTTAGGGTTTTAGTGGTTTATGGTTATAGGGTACAAGGTATAAGGTTTAGGGTTTATGGTTTAGGGTAATAAGGTGCATGAGGTGTCTAAAGGGCTTAGGAGTTTAGAGGTATAGTGGTATAAGGTTTAGGGTGGCATAGTGGTTAGAGTTTAAGGCTTAGGGTTTAGGGTTCAGAGTATAGGGTATAAGGTATAAGGTTTAGGTTTAGGGTTTAGGATATAGGGATTAGAGTTTAGGGTATAGGGTATAAGGTTTAGGGTATAGGGTTTAGAGTATAAGGTTTAGAGTATAGTGGATAGAGTTTAGGGCTTAGGGTTTAGGGTTCAGGGCTTTGGATTTAGGGTTTAGGGTATAGGGTATATGGTATAGGGTTTAGGGTATAGGGTTTAGGGTTTAGAGTTTAGGGTTTAGGGTTTAGGGTATATGGTTTAGGGTTTAGGGTATATAATTTTATTTGTTTAGTTTTTTTATCTTTTTATATACCTTTGTAAAAAAACCACTAATTAACAAAGTCTAAAATATTATTTTCTAGTAAAAAAAAAATTAAAAATAAAAATAAAAAAATAAATATAGGATAGTCCGTCCCTCTTTTGACTTTTCTTCTATATACTTTCATTTGTTTAGTTTTTCTATCTTTTTTTATATAACTTTTTGTAAAAAAAACCACTAATTAACAAAGGCTAAAATATTATTTTCTAGTCAATAAAAAATTTAAAAAAAAAATAAAAAACAAATA
>JAFEMH010006253.1:0-122500 GCA_022495995.1 Adenophora triphylla var. japonica | reverse complement strand
AATAATAGCGTCGGAATTTAATTTCCGCCGCTATAATTAATATTTAGCGGCGGAATATTCCGTCGCTGGTGGAAATTATAAATACACATTTTATTTCTCGAAATCAATTACGCCAAATATTTCCCTCTCTCTCTTCCCCCGCTATCTCTCATCTCTGCGGATCGACCTAGAAGAGGAGCGGCTCGACCTAGAAGAAGAAGCTCACGCCGCCGGCCGTCTCCTCATCGCCATCGCCTCACCGCCGTCGCCTCATCGCCGTCGCCTCATCGCCGTCGCCTCACCATCCGCTCGAGCTCTCACGCCTGGTACGGATCCGTCCGCCGCTCCACCGTGTTTCTCTCTCTTGCTCTAATCAAATCAAGGTAAATGTTTCGATTTCTTTCAAGTAAGTAGTTCTAATTCGAGGATAGGTGTTAATTTGTTGTGAATTTTAGTTGGTTTCGATTTCTCACCGTGTTTCTCTCTCTTCCGTACTCAACCATGAATTTTGGGTGTCTCGTGAGTGTTTATGTGTGTGTATGCGTGTGTTCCATGAAGTTGTAATTTTGTATTAATTTTCTGTTTTTTTTTTTTTTTTTTTTTTTTTTAAATGACGTTTTGAAACATGAACAACCTGTTTAACAAAGTGGTTACAGATTTTCGCTCTCTACCTCTTTTTTTTTTCATTTTCAAATTCAATTAGTAAAAGATGATTTTTTGAGTTTGGATTGGTGGGTTTGAAACTGGAATTTGGTTTATGAGTGTGCAATTGTGAAGTCAAATGGACAATGTAATATATGGTTTTCTTCTAGTCAAGTAACAATTTTGATTAAATGCCTTGATTAAATGCCTTGGCCAAAAGTGTTTATGGTCTGACACTTGCATTTTCTGAAGTATTAGATTCTAAAACTCTAGTTCTTAACCTAGTAAAGTTAATAAATAAAATGTTCCATTTCTTTTCTTAACCTAGTTCTTAACATAGTCATTTGGTTTGGTATGTACATATGATTTTGCAAAGTGGGTCATTATCAGTTTCTGAAATACTTGAATTGTCAAAAGTGTTGATGTTATACCAATATTAGCATTGCTTATTAAATTTTGTTAAATGTGCCTATGTCATGACATCATCTAATTTTTATAAAAATATACTCGGTACACGGTACACAAACCAAACTCATATTTGTATACCGTGTACCAACCAAGAATGCATAATCTGTACGGTAGTACCGTACCAAACTTTCGTTATACCGAAGGTCGTAATACCAAAAATTTTGGTTAGTTGAGCTGTTTTGTCTGAAATAGAGTAGGCCATGGTTTGGTTAAGACTTATAAGGGATTTCTTCCTAACTTTCCCAACATCCGTGTTATAAGGGAACTTAGTTTGTGATTGACGAGTTAGGTTTTAATTGTTGAGGTAGAGATAATATATACACTTCTTTTCTTATCAATTTTTTTTTTTTTTGATGAGGTAGAGAAACCAATACAGGATACATATTAGGGCATTAAAGGAAAAGCATCTGAAGTCAAAGACATTTTTAAAATTTTTGTAAATCCATTTATATGAAACAAACTAGGATACAGTTTCTGTATATACGTGTCGCGTAAATAAGTAAACCAACATTTAAGGTGTAGTACCTGAAATCATAAAATGTGCTTTGAGAACCATAACTGAGAATAAAGAGTATCTATGAAAATCACAAAAATAATTGATAAAGAGCTAAAGAAAAAACGAATAATGCGTAATCTAAATGGTGGTAATAATTAATTTAAAAACGTAATATTCAGTTACAAACAAATAAGTAAGAAAACTGTGGATGAAATAATTTAGGAACATCTAGTTCTAGATCTCATTTTGGGGCGATTGACGGCATCGCGGACGGTGATTATGTCGCCTACGTTTGAGCGCCTGAAATCAATCCTGGCACCCTAGATGCACCTTATATGAAACAAATTAGGATACAGTTTATGTATCCTAGTTTGTTACATATTTAGTAATATTAACGAATAGAAGAAAACATATGCCACTATAAAGAAAACGATAAATAACCGTACTCATAATCAAATATGTAACAGAGTCGTCATTAGAAGCACCCTATCAAGAGGATGAAATGCCAGTGCCACCTAACGTTTCATCAGCTAATCATCCATTAGATGATGTCACTCATATTCCTCAAAATGTTGATGAACCCGAGGAGGATATCTTACCAGTGAATTTGCCAACTCCCCCGCCTCGTTCAGGTCATCTCGCGCACATTGATATTGATGAATCAGAGGAAGAGGAAGAGGAAGAGGAAGAGGAAGAGGAAGAGGAAGAGGAAGAGGAACCGAGTTTGATTCATCGTAGTCCGAAGACGAAGATGAAGAACTCGAGTTTTGTAGTAATTCAGAGTCCAGTGATGATGATGGGGACGAAGATTAATAATAGTTTAAAGTTTAAAATTGTATTATGAATGCTTTAGATTATTAGAACTTTAAAGTTTTATATGTATTGTGAATGCTTTAGATTATTAGAACTTTAAAGTTTCATATGTATTGTGAATGCTTTAGATTATTTTTAATATCCGTCGTTTTATATATATTGTGAATGCTTTAGATTATTAGAACTTTAAAGTTTTATATGTATTGTGAATGCTTTATATTATTAATAGTTTAAAGTTTTATATGTATTGTGAATGCTTTAGATTATTAGAACTTTAAAGTTTTAGAGGTATTGTGAATATATTGTTTCCTATTGTTAAAGTTGTAAATTTTAATATTTTTACTGTAATACGTATGAGTTCTAGTAGAAAGGGCAAGGGTAAGAGGACCAAGCCCATTTACACTTTGATTATCGGGACGCAACCGTCCCGATCCGGTAGCGATGGTGTTGACCCCTCACTCGCAGTACTCAGCTCCACCTCTCGGGGCCGGTACTCGGACTACCGTAGATTCCGAGGGGAGGATATATGTCCGGATCTCGGCACTTTATGACCAGTAAGTAACTCTTCATTAATTTGATATAAGTTGGTTCCTTTTTGCTTTATATATAATTCATTATTTAAGTTAAAATGTTATTGTATAAATATACTTGGCGGGTGGGTAGGTGGATACCCCACCACCGGCACTAAGATCGGGCACATCGGCGGTCTCGGAAAATGACCAAGTTTTGGCCCAACTGGAAAAAATTGCCACAGAGGCAGAAGGAGGATGCGTGGGATGAGTTTAAGGTAATGTGTTAATGGTTTTTATTTAAAACTTAAATGTTAGTTTGTTATTAAAATGTTATAATTAATAATGATTATACTCTTTTAGTTTTGTAATGTTATCATTATATGTTGTAGGCTAAATATTATTGGGATCCGGACATCAGCGAGGCGACGGCTAGATATGTTTTCTTTGAGCAGGCTCACAAGCTGTTTAAGGATTTTATTTGTAACATATTTATCTATCCTTAATTAGTTTAATTAACAATGATTATACTCTTTTAATTTTATAATGTCATCATTATATGTTTACAAGATATTCATATTTTTATAGGTACCACGAAGAAAAATTATTATACTGCTCGGCTCGCGGCGGGACAACAGCCCTTGTGTCCTACTTTTATGACCGTTGAGGTGTTTGGTCAATTTTGCGAATATTGGGGGTCGCTCGCGGCGAAGGTCGTATCCGAACAGGCCAAGGCCAATAGAGCGAGCTCCTCGGGGTCGGCGGCGTTGCATACCGGGGGACGCTCACGGTCGCCGAGCATCACGACCGCATGGTATGTATGTTAATTTAAATGTAGTAGTGTATGGATGCTTTTAAATAGGTTTATGTACGTATGTTAGCCGGGAGCCAATGTTGATGCTATGAAATCCATAGTTTTAGTGTAAATGTAGTGTATGCATGCTTTTAAATCAGTTTAAATGTTGCATTTATATATACAATTTCAAAGTAATAATCTCGCTTATTTTATTTATAGGAAAGGGAGTATGGTCCGAATATCACTTTTGTGGATGTTTACGCTAGCACCCATATTCGGAATTCTACAGCGCCCGATCAACCTCCGCAATGGGTTGACGATCGATCCGCTATCGCCTTTGTAAGTAAACTACCATTAAATGACTTGATTTTGAATATGTAAATTTATTTATGTACCTTACATTGTGTATATGATTATAATTGTTTGTTTTATTTTTCAGCCGCATATCAAGCCGCCGTTGTTCCCGAAGGAACGCCTCCCGCGAGCCCGTCCCCTTCGTGCACGATGTTTGGCAGGAGGTCACCTCTCGTGGACATCCAAGGAGAGGAGCCCGAGTGTTAGGGATGGGGGATTACGGGCGGCAATGCCCGTCGACGTCGACCGGCCGTCGGAGAAATGTCGCTTCTGACCCATGTTTCATGATCCGAGGGTCGACACTCTGGAGGCTGCGTTGGAGGAGGAGAGACGCGAGCGGGCAAAGCTTGCGGATGCTTTGGCAGTTCAGTTGCAGATGCAGGAGGAGAACGATCGACGTCATGCAGAGACTCAAAGACAATTGGCGCTGTTGATGGCTTCCGTCTCGGCCCAGGACTCCCGGGGTAATTCCCGGCGTCCCCAGGTTGATTGCGGACTTTTTTAGACATTGTTGTATTAATTTATACTTGTTTGTAAACATTTGAGACATTTGGTCCCCGCGGAGCCCTCCCCGCCTCTCCCCCCGCCCCCGCTCCACCCGTCTCCCCCCTCCCCCGCTCCACCCCTCTCCCCCCCTCTCCCCCCTCTCCCCCTATCCCCCTCCCCCTCTCCCTCCCGAATTGGTACGGTGGTATTTAGTTTTTATTTGGTATATTTGGTATTTGAATTTTAGTTTTTATAGTTTTAGCTTTATAAATTGAAATGTTATATCAGGTACAAAAATTTTGGTTTTTTGATATTTTAAAATATTTTTTTTTAATTTATTTCAGAATCAGCGACGGAATTTTCCGTCGCTGAAATTAATGCTGAAAGAAAAATTAATTAAATAAATTAATTTCAGCGGCGGAAATTTCCGTCGCTGTAATAAAAATTAATTTAATTAAATTAATTTCAGCGACGGAATTTCCCTCGACTTCTTATCTTAGTTGTTTTATAGCTAGTACTAATTATATCTGAAATTATTCATTTTGTATTATCTCTTATATGGCACAATCTTCACAAAAAAAATTTGCAGTTAGGAGCTGCAGAAATGAGCTATGATGATCCAGTGTTATCCATTGATGACTTGGCTGATCAGGTTGCTGAGGTTCTTGACTATTTTGGGTAATTTTAGCTTAGCGATATAGTTTCTCTATCTTCTTTCTCGCTGAGAGTTTGGCAGCTAGGAGCAAACTTGTGATGCCTCATCCTACAAACAAATTTTGTATTTCCTACGTCCCAATATGAATGTCTAATTTTTCAAAAAATTGGTCCCAAATTGAATGTTCAAATTTCGAGGAAGTTACTAAACCATCCATCATTATCAAACAACCAGTTCCAATTTGCACTTACGCTCATGATGCAATATGGTGAGATCAACAAGGGTTTTTATATACTTGTGCGGTTATGTTACTAAAAAATCTTAAATCCCAACTTTCTTAAATCTCATTCATTCAAAGCTAAAATTTGACATTAATTTTGGGATGGAGGGAGTATTTTAATCTGCTTGGGCTTACAGTGGGGCTGCATTGATGAGAAAAAGTGCAGATCGATATGTTTTGTTTACAAGGTGGAAAGATATTATGTTTATATTTTTTCCGGACTTGGTGCAGTGATGTGCATGGGAGTAACAGTGGTGCTTATATCCTTACCTTGTTTGCTGTAAGTTGCATTGCTTGTGTATTAAACTCAAAAGTAAATTCTTGCTTTTATTATATTTTTATGAGCTCTGTATTACTTGCCATAGATAAAATACACGCGACGTGTAGTTAGTTTGATACTAATTTCCCCTCTATGCAAAACACCCTCTTGGACAGAGTGGTTGTATAATAAGGTAAAATCACAGTCTACTTACATAAGGATAAGTGATGAGGGAGAGATGAAGAAGGGGGTTCTCATTCTTAACTAAGAAAGTTATTATTGTGCAGGTTATGTCGAATGTACTATACTATTATGGCATGTGTGGTGTAGTAAAGGAGCTACTGCTCATGCGTTACTTTAGCAAGGTATTCCACCCTGCTCATTGCTTATAGTTTATTTATTTTTTGAATCGTTTCAAAGCTGGATGGATGAATACCAAAATGACAGGAAGTCTAGTGGTAGTGCCGTAGTTCCGGAATCAGATATTGTTCAAGCATGTAGAGGAGTAAGCGTTTCTTTTTATTTTTGTTATGTTAATTCATATGGATGTGGAATTGGTTGTTGTATACAGAGTATATTTGAATCACAATCTGATTTTACCTTTGTTCTATGTTCTTTGCAGTTGCTTGATGAGAGGCAGAGTCCAAATGTCCTTCAATTTCTTGAAGCTATTAACGGGTAAAATCTCTCTCTCTCTCTCTCTCTCTCTCTCTCTAAAGAAAGCTTTCTTATTCTGTTACTGTAAACTGGTGAAATAAAGTGGGTGATTGGTGTGCATATAGGTTGTCAATATCCTAAAATTTACCATATTCCTTCACATGTGTGATTCTTCCCTGATTCTGCCTTTGTTTCTGGCATATTCTTTCAGTTTAGATTAAGTTCTATTTCTAATGAAAGGACACACTTAACTTGTTAGTAGTTTTGTTGATGCAGGAATAATTGAATTAGTGAGAACTTTAACATAAATCGAAACTATAGCAGATGCTACCCTTATATTTGAACTGCAACATAGGATCCTTTGAATTTTCTTGCTATCTACTTCAGTTATTTAATTTAGTTTGCCCATATTGATGCTGGATGACCCTTTGATTCAACTTTTAGATTTTCATTTGGACATCACCATTGTATTGGTACTAGTGTGTTAAACTGTCAATTATTCAATATGTTCATTAGAGGAGTGTAGATATACTTCACTGTTAAGTATTCAATATGGTTGCTTACATTGTGTTGTCTCTTTCTTTGGTCAGTGATGTGAGTGTATAAATACGATTTTGGGAACTGTAGAAGAGGCTCATCGTGCTACAAAAGAGGCTAATCGTGCTACAAAAGAGGCTCGTAAAGGTTATGAGGAAATCCGAGAAAGATTGAATGCAATTGTAATTGATTTTAAAAATTTTGATTTAGGAAATTTTATGACTGTGAATTACATTTTAGTAGTGGTATTTTGACATTATTAATTGATGTATATGACAATTTTTTCAATATAAGGTTATTTATAAGTGTATTTTAGTAGTATTATTATTCATATATATATATATATATATATATATATATATATATATATATATATATATATATATATATATATATATATATATATATATATATATATATATATATATATATATATATATATATATATATATATATATATATATATATATATATATATATATATATATATATATATATATATATATATATATATATATATATATATATATATATATATATATATATATATATATATATATATATATATATATATATATATATACTACAAGAAAAATGTGTTTTAGAGACGGAAAATTCTGTAGCCAAAATAAAGATTCTGTCTCTAAATCGTGTTTAGGGACAGATTTGTTCCGTAGCTAATCCGTGGGTGCAGGTTGGTCGCTAAATTGGGTGTCGCTGTTTTGTAGCTAAATTAGAGACGGACATCTCCGTCTCTGAATTAGAGACGAGCGTATCCGTCTCTGAATTAGAGACGAGCGTATCCGTCTCTGATTTAGAGACGGGCGTATCCGTCTCTGATTTAGAGACGGGCACGTCCGTCTCTAAATTAGAGACGGACATGTCCGTCTCTAAAACAGCTACAAAACAGCGACGCCCAATTTAGCGACAAACCTGCACCCACGGAATAGCTACGGAATAAATCCGTCTCTAAACACGATTTAGCTACGGAATCTTCATTTTAGCTACGAAATTTGCCGTAGCTAAAATCGATTTTCCTTGTAGTGATATCAATAACATGAATTTTATCAAATTGTCTTTTCTCTCTCTCTCTCTCTACATGTCGTGTATTTTATTGGATTACATATATGTTCTAAGTTCAATGAAGTTAGAAAACAATGCTAGGAGTAAGTTTGTGCCTCTCATGAGGCTAGCATGGCTTGGAAGTTGGAACAGATGATGCATTTACCATAATAGTTGTAAGGGCAGTTGAGGCTTTGGTTGTTGTTTGAACAGACTTGTCTTGTGTGGATTCGGGTTGAGTAAATCTCGAAATCTTGGTAGTTCTTGTTCAATTGATGTAAATGGAGAGAGCATTAACAGAGGAACAATGTCATTCCTGGTGACGAAATTGATGAAATAACGAACCCAATTTTCTCGTCTAAGAACATGTGGAAAAATCCTTTCACCAACAAGAGAGGAACCAAAGGTTATACACCGAGGAATTATAGTACCACATATTCTTGTGTATGTATTCAAGAACCAAAGGGTTGAGAGTGTAGCTATTGGAGCCCCAGAGGAGTGCCCAACAAAAACTATTTTCTTTACTTCTTCAACTGCTTTCGCTACCTGAAATTTTAAATCGATGAACTTTTAAGTTCATTATTTTTAAAATGGGTTTTGTTTAATTTTATTAATGATAGAGAAAATGCAACGTATGGTACATCAATTAGCCTCTAAATAGGCTAGCACATGTTCTTAAAAAGATTCAAACTCTCTACCTACACAGTGAAAGCTAATATTGGATCCCACTAGAACTAAAGTTCTTTGTTGAACTTTTGATTTCACTAGTGGGTAGCCCGTGCTCCGCACGGAAAATTAATTTGCCAATTTTTTGGTATTTTGCTTATAATTTTATGTTTTTATTTGATAATGTAGCATATCATTTTTTGGATGATTTAAATCTATTTTATATCAATCAAAATATTTACATTTATAAATTCAGGAGAATTTTTTTACTGTAACTTTTGTTGTATATAGTTTTTACTTATTATGACAATTGAAATTTGAATAATAACAATGAATTATTGTTGTTGTTATTAGTTAACTTCTAATTTTATAGATGATTAAATTAATAATATTAGATATCTTTGATATTAATTATTTTATACTACATACATACACATATTATGATTAGTAAATATAATTAGCGGAAACCATTATTTACATTTAATGTATTAGTAGAATAATAATTTTTTTATGTTTTAAAAAAATATTTTTTCTAGTTATGGTTAACTAATATAGTAATCATCATCTTAAATAGAAAGTTATATGAGAATATTGATCTAATATAGTAAATTTAACATCTAATATTTATCAAATACGGAGTATATTAGTAACTAATATTGAAGCATTATCTAAGATATTCTAATATATTAAAAATTAATGTTTCTAATTATGTTTTACTATAATGTTATCTATTTCTTAAATAGTAAGTTTAAGAGTCATATATAGTAATTGTCATATTTAACTAATAATATTAGCTTATATTAAACTAAATGATAATATTTACTAATAATAGTTATTATTATGATTAACTAATACTATTAATAATATTAGTTAACATATATAGTCACTATTATAATTAACTAATAATAGTACTAATAGTAATAGTTAATCTATATAGTAACTATTATAATTAATTAATAATAGTAATAGCGATAGTTAACCTATATAGTAGTTATTATGATTAACTAATACTATTAATAGTAATGTTAACATATACTCCCTCCGTCCCACTACAGTTGACACCTTAAGGGTGGGCACGGGAACTAAGAAGAAACAATAAAATAAAGAAAATGTGTGGTAGAAAATGAAGAGAGAGAATGAGTGGGGTAAATAGTAGTGTTGGTTGAATAAATTGAGTGGTGAAAAATGAAGAGAGAGAATGAGTGGTGGGGTCCATTAATATAATAATATAAAAACTTGGTTATTTTTGGAAGGTGTCAAGTGAGGTGGGATGACCCAAAATGGAAAGAAGTGTCAACTGTAGTGGGACGGAGGGAGTATATATTAACTATTACGATTAATTAATACTATTAATAGTAATAGTTAACATATATTAAATATTATGATTAACTAATACTATTAATAGTAATAATTAACATATATAATAACCATTATAGTTAACTAATACAATTAATATTATTAGTAAACTTATATAATAACTATTATAGTTAACTAATGCTATTAATAGTAATAGTTAACTATAATAGTTATTATATAAGCTAACTAATACTATTAATTGTAATAGTTAACATATATATTAACTATTATAGTTAACTAATACAATTAATAGTATAAGTTAACGAGTTGGTCTTATAAAAAACTAATTTTTTCTTAAGATATGAAAAAACGTGTTTTCAAATTAAGCGGTGGCAATTTTGTAAATACTGGCAACCATGTTCAAAATAAACGGTGACATTTTTGTAATTACTGGTTTCCCCGTTTATGCCAGTGTCTGTTTAACAAACTGCCAGTGTGATAAAGTGTCAGTTCATGTATCACAAATTGCCAGTGAAAAAAGTGCCAGTACCAATTTAACAAAGTGCCAGTGTAAACTGACACTGGCACTTTGTTAAACTGGCACTGACACTTTTACACGGGCACTTTTATATACATGAACTGGCACTCTTCACACTGGCACTCTGTTCAACTAACACTGGCACTTTGTTACACTAATATTTTTGCTGGCTCTCAAAAACACAAGCACTGGCATTCAAAAAAACATGAACTGGCATTCAAAATCACGTACACTGGCACTCAAATACACAGACACTGGCACTCAAAAAACACTGATAATCATTTTTGCTGGCATTCAAAAAATATGGACTGGCACTCTATTTTACACAGACTGGCACTTGATTATACACTAACGGGCACTCTGTTATATACCAACTGGCACTCTATTTTACACAGACTGGCACTTGATTTTGATACTCAAATACTTATAAACTGGCATTAATTTACACATACACTGGCACATAAAATCCTAACACTGGCACGTAAATAACACATAACACACGGCAAATAAACTCTCTCTCTCACTAAACGCAAATAATCTCTCTCTCTCTCTAAACGCAAATGAGACCTTCTCTCTCTAATCGTCAACCTTCTTGCTCCGATCAAGGCCATCGCCAAACAGATTCCAGGCTATTAGATTCCGATGAGGTAATTTAATTCTTCTTCTTCTTCTTCAGGGAGGTCGCCGGTTGATTTGGAGAGAAGGAGCTCGGTGATGGCGATTGGAATTGGAGGAATTGATGGGCGTTGATTGGAATTGGGTGAAGATTTGGTTGGTGAAGAAGGCCGCCGTGGTGAAGGTTAGGTTAGGGAGGAGATTGGCCGGACGAAGGTGAGATTCGAAGGTGAGGAGGAGGTTGAGATCGGTTCGCCGATTGATTTGAGGGCTCCTCCTCTGCGTATTTGCGTATAGAGAGAGAAGAAATTCCGGATAGAGAGAGAGAGCGCAAGACCGGGTAAAACACGTTTTTTGTTAAGCTTAACAAAAAACGCGTTTTTTGTGAGTTTTTCGCTAAGTTAACTTATATAATAACTATTATAGTTAACTAATACTATTAGTAGTAATAGTTAACCTATATAATAACTATTATTATTGACTAATAGTATTAGCTAATAAGGAGAATACCAAAAGTCATTTAGATTTTGGGATAGTGATGAGGTGGCTTCTCTATAATCAAGCTTCTACCAAAACATGTCCACATGTCAAATCCATAGGCATTCTCGCCAACTTTAATATATATATATATATATATATATATATATATATATATATATATATATATATATATATATATATATATATATATATATATATATATATATATATATATTTTCTATGTAACTAATGGACTAATGTAACATCAGGATTCCTTATTAATAGGCCCCAATCTAGGTCTCTCTAGTTATCTAGCAAATATGATTGAAACCATTGCTTTGTATTTGTATAAAATAATGTGATTTCAGACAAAATATGTTTTATACGTATATTAGTTCGTTGTGTTTGTATATAAATATGTACTTGGGGACAAAATGAATGGTAAATGTATTTCTAAATGTTTTTCATTAATAATTAAAATTTTAATTTTCTATAAATAATTACCCATTTGTCGGGTCTGAAATATCTGTGTTTTTCCCACCAACAATCATAAATAAGGGTATAAATAGTATACAAGAACACATATTCCTAGATAATAGTAAAACGACAAATTTTATGGAACAAAAACTAGCCGCTAAAACGACATTTATTTTGAAACGAAGGGCATATGAAAAAAAGAATAAATAAAAGTCTTTGATACTTTTTGCATTAAAAATTAAGTTATAATATTAGTTGTATATTTAAAACTTGGCAAAGACCAAAAAAAAAGACAAATATTTCAGGGAGTACCATGGAACCATCCTATGCTCTATAAAGTTTTCTGGGTATATATTAATTCAGTGCATAGGTAGTGAAACTCCTGTTTATTGAAAACCAAAATTGTAATAAAAGATTTATTAGATATATTTTAGTACCTTAGTAAGAAGCGAAGTTGAGCATAGTATTGTTTCAAATCGCCTAGCAAAAGCTTCATTAACCAAAAGGAGTTGATCGAGAGAAAGCAAAGACGACCTCCAATGATGGGCTCGGACTTTGTTAGTATAGAAAATGTTCCAAACCATTAGAGTACTTGTCGACTTTCATTGATAACTCAAAAGCTTTCATGATAATCTCTTCTCCCATCTATATTCTTCCTCCCACCATTTCTTTTCTATTTCGATCTCTGTTTATGTTCCCTTTCCAATGACATTTTTCTTCAGATTGTCTTAAGAAATTTATTAGTGAAGATATAACAGAAACAAACTATTCCACGACTGCCATTTGCTTGGGCAGGCAGATATTGGTAACATGGTCAGAATCTTTGGGAACGAATGTTGGACTCCTTTTGCAGTAGATAAGTGTTTATTTTGGTAAGAGTGTGTTAAAAGAGCAACACTGATTCTTCCTCTCTCCAGAAATTTCTAGGGTTCTAGAGATATCTACGTACCTTGAGGAGTTTCCAAGAAAGCCCCAAATTTGAAGATGAACCACCGCCATTGAAGAAACGTGAAGAAGCTTCTTGATCTGGCAGGGAGACGACTTGCACGGGAATGGTCTAGAGAAATCCAATTGCTCCCTTCACCGACTTAAGAGAAGTATAAATAGGAAGTTGGGGTTCTCATTTTGGGCATTCCCGGCAAAGCAAAACAGATCGTGTAAAAGATTAGGAAGGTCTCTTGAGTTGTGATAGTGTGTGGTGAGGTACATAGAGAGCACTACAAGAAAGGAGGCTTTTTACGGCGCCCATATACGGCGGCGAACACGCGTCCGCCGTATATATATTATATATACGGCGGTATGAACCGCCGCCGTAAATACCTAATATATACGGCGGACGCGTCCGCCGTAAATAAGTTATGTACGTATATTGAACGTGTACGTATACGGGATCGAGGTTATATACGGCGGTATATCAGTAGCCGCCGTTTATAGGTACTTATTATCGGCGGTTGATACGCGTCCGCCGTAAATAATACCATTATTTACGACGGTGTACAATATCCGCCGTAAATGTTATTAAATACCGGGAAACCCAAATTTTCCTATTCAGTTTCGCGGTATCTCCTTCCTTTCTCTCCTACAGACAGAGCTTCAATCCTCCATAGCTAGGGCTTGAAAATCCGACGCCGGTGACCAAAATCAGGTAGGTATAGCGTATTTAATTACTTTTAATTTTTGGTTTTTGTTGATTTCTTCGCTCTGTATCTCAGTCTCTCTTTCTCTCCTCCATAGCTTCTCTCCTCCATAGCTAGGCCAAGAAAATCTGACGCCTTCGACCAAATCAGTAGGTAGATATAGCGTATTTAGTTTTAATTTTTGTTTTTTGTTCTATGTTCATGGCTCATACTCTCTATTTTATGCTCCCAGTTTTAATTTTTGAGTTCATGCTACGTACCTGATAATAAGCCTGCTAGCTAGGACGGAATTGCTGTGTAATAAGAACATTCTCAGCATTAATATTTCTTTCTCATGGAATTGGTTTAATTTTTGAGTTCATGGCTCATACTCTTGACATGAATTGGTTTAATTTTTGGATTTTGGACATGAATGCCATTATGTGTTTTTAACTGCTATTTTCCATTTCCTTTTGGTCTCATCTCTGTGCTGCCTCCAATGTAGAGATGATATTAGCTTCGAACTGTACTCATTTCCTTGTGGTTATATTTATAGGGTTGTGGGTTCAAATAATGGGTATTGAATGTGTAGCTTCGAACCGTACTCATTTCGGTCTAGCTTACTTAGCAGTCAAGGTTGCCGGTTTGGATATGAACCAATATGTTGGAGAAAGAGAAACTAAGACGAATCAACTACTAGAATACTGTTAGTCCTTAATGCCATTGCAAAATGCCTCTACTCTATTACACCCATTTGCTACCAAAAGCAAAAGAGACTCGATTTTCATTCAATGCAGCTTCTCTCTAAAAGTCCAACACTTGAGCTCTTTCACAACGCGAAATTTTAAAGCACCCGACACATTTGCAAAATCTTATAATCCTTCTTATCTCCAATATGTTCTCCCATTATTTGAACCCACAACCCTATAAATATAACCACATAAGGCACCATATATCATATATGAGGCCTACACATTCAATACCCAAGGTATAATTTAGTAACAGGGTATTGCCATTTATGTATCAATCAATAAAGTAATGAACCATACCTTTTATGCACCATTTAACCCAATAACCACATACATATAACCACGTAGAGGTATAACAACATACAAGTAACCCTACGCGTTCATAATATAACCACGTGGAGGTTACTATACTCTAAAGTGTATTTGTAGTTGTGCTTAGAGTGTTTGTACATTATATTTGTACAAAGTGTTTAATAATAATAGAAATATTATTATTACTTGTGGTTCGTGAATTCGGGTACCAAAATTCAACAATTTGGTATCAGAGCGGTACGATTCGAGATCGTGGGAACCATTGCTGCAGGAACGTTACGAGTTTGGTGCGCTATCCGGGATAGTGAAGCAAGTTGGTCCGGAACCTCGCTTACTTGATAGCACGTGGGAGAAGTGTATCAAGTCACCATGACAGATATTATTGGCACAACTTCCGGCATGGAGAGACTGAATGAGTACAACTATCGTGATTGGCGAACATGCATGAAGTCCTACCTTAAAGGACAGGACTTATGGAACATTGTAGACGGCACGGAGACCTCACCGCCCGAGAATAACACGGAGCAGCTCCGCAAATGGGAAATTAAAGCAGGGAAGGCATTATATGCAATCAAGACGACCATCGACAAAAGTATGCTCGCACGCATTGAAGATATTGAGGTGCCAAAAGAAGCGTGGGATGCTTTGGCTGCTCTCTTCTCAAAGAAAAATGCTGCCCGACTACAGCTCCTGGAAAGAGAGGTTATGAATACGTCACAAGGTACGTATTCGGTCAGTGACTATTTCTTTAAAATCAAAAACTTGTGCCGTGAAATTGAGCAATTGGATCCCACTTCAAAAATCGGAGAAGATCGGATGCGTAGAATAATAATCAACGGCTTAAACCCCGAATATTCTACGTTTATCACGGCAATCCACGGTTGGCCTGTACAACCGTCATTAATAGATTTAGAAAATCTATTAGCCAACAAAGAAGCCCTCACCAAGAAAATGGCGGGAGAATCATTAAAGAATACAAAAAAGGCACTTTTCAGCAACCGAAGAGGCCAACCACAGAAAAATAGTGGTACGTGGAAAAAACGTGAAGACGACAAAGAAAAGTCAAACGGGCAGTGTCAACGTAGTCACCAACCAGGGGAAGCTCAAGGACGCTCTCAGAAAGGGGGAGCTCAACAACGCCAAGGCTATAGATTTCGGCCACAGGGAAATAGACGTGATGGTGACGAGTGCTACAATTGAGGCAAGAAGGGTCACTTTGCTCGGGACTGTCGATCGAGGAGAAGGTCGTTTGAAGGCAACGCAGTGACATCAGGAGGTCATCAAGGGGATAACAGTGAGGAAGAGTGGGACCTAGAAGTGTCCTACGCAGTAGCAGATTCTTCTAGAAGCTTCTCAGACAAGGAGAACGACTTTAATGTAGGGAAGGTGACAACTGCAAGTGCCATCATGGAGATTGAAGACCGAGCACTTGCCGCAACTACTCAGAATCTAGTCGACTACAACAAGGATTGGATTGTCGACTCTGGATGCTCTAACCACATGACGGGAGACCAGGAGAAGCTCAGTTGCATGTCTGAGTACAAGGGAGGTCGAGTTGTTGTGACAGCTAACAATTCGAGAATGCCAATAGCCCATATTGGCAAGACAAAGATCGTGCCACGATTTAGTTCTCATCAAGTCCAGTTGCAGAACGTGTTTCACGTACCAGGCATGAAGAAGAATTTATTGTCTGTGTCTCAGTTGACATCTCCAGGGAATTATGTCGTGTTTGGACCAAAAGATGTCAAGGTTTATCGTGACTTGATGATTAATGGCAAGCCGTTCATGGAAGGCAAACGAGTGGAGTCTATCTATGTGATGTCAGCAGAATCAGCGTACGTAGACAAGACAAGGAGGAGTGAGACTGCGGACCTGTGGCACGCACGGTTGGGGCATGTCAGCTATCACACACTGAGGAAAATGATGGTCGAGTCAATGTTAAAAGGGCTACCATCTTTAGACATTCGGACAGATACAATCTGTGCTGGATGCCAATACGGTAAGGCACATCAGCTGCCTTATGATGAGTCAAAGTTCAGAGCCAAAGAACCGTTGGACCTGGTGCACTCAGATGTGTTTGGCCGAGTCAAGCAACCATCTTGTAGCGGCATGCGTTACATGGTGACGTTTATTGACGATTACTCAAGGTATGTTTGGGTTTATTTTATGAAAGAAAAATCTGAAACTCTGGCCAAGTTTAAAGAATTCAAGGAAAAAGTGGAAAATGAGATTGGAAGGAGCATACGGTGCCTGCGAACAGATAACGGTGGAGAATATATGTCGGAAGAATTTTCTCAATATCTCCGTGAGTGCAAGATTAGGCGACAATTGACGTGTCCAGGCACTCCACAACAGAACGGAGTAGCGGAAAGAAAGAACCGACATCTTGCAGAGACTTGTCGAAGTATGTTGCACGCCAAGAATGTTCCTACACGGTTTTGGGCTGAATGCATGAAGACTGCGGCACATGTAATAAATAGGCTGCCACAAGCAAGGTTGGGGTTTGTCTCTCCTTTCCAAAAACTATGGCACACCAAGCCTATGGTAAGCCATTTTCGAGTCTTTGGTTGCGTGTGCTATGTCTTAGTACCGGATCACCTTCGATCAAAATTTGACAAGAAGGCTATAAGGTGCATATTCATTAATTGTATACGATAATGAAAGAAAAGGATGGAAATGTTGTGTTCCCACGTCAGGTCGTTACCATGTATCCAGAAATGTGGTGTTTGATGAAGCATCATCTTGGTGGTCACCTCAACAAGTAGCGCTTCCAGACTCGAAGGAGATAGAAGAAAAGTTGCAAGAAAAGTTCGTGGAGCAAACAAAGGAAGGAGAGTCGAGCAACCCGGAAGCTGTGAAAGTGCCGCCATTAGTTATTGAAGAGGAACAAGAGCCGATCTCTCCCATAAAATTTAATCAGCCGACAAGTCCATGGAGCACCGGTGATCACAGAAGTCAAGAAGAACCGCTAAGTTCACAAGAAGAATCTAGAGAAGGTGGTGAAGATGCAGAAATACAACAACATTCAGTAAGGAGATCGAACCGTCAACGAAGACCAAATCCAAAGTATGCAAATGCTGCACTTACCGAAGATACCGGCATGACAGAACCTTCAACGTTTGAAGAAGCATCTCGAGATCCTAAATGGAGAAAAGAATTGGATGAGGAGATGGCAGCACTCAAGCAAAATGAGACATGGGATTTGGTCCCGAAGCCCAAAGACGTAAAACCCATATCATGCAAGTGGGTTTACAAAGTAAAGACACGTCCCGATGGTTCAATCGAGAGATATAAAGCACGATTAGTAGCTCGTGCTTTCTCTCAACAATATGGACTAGACTATGATGAAACGTTTAGTCCCGTGGCGAAGCTCACCACTGTTCGTGTGCTACTAGCATTAGCCGCTAGCAAGTCATGGAAACTTTGGCAAATGGATGTCAAGAATGCCTTCTTACATGGGGAAGTTGATCGAGACATCTACATGGAGCAACCACAAGGATATGAACGGAAGGACCGATTGGAGTATGTGTGCAAATTAAGAAAGGCTCTATATGGACTAAAGCAGGCACCCAGAGCTTGGTACGGAAAGATTGCAGAGTTTCTAGTTCAAAGTGGATATATGTTGGCACCGTCAGATTCAAGCTTATTTGTCAAGTACGAACAAGGAAAACTAGCTATTGTGCTAGTTTATGTGGACGATTTAATCATCACGGGGGATGATATGAACGAAATTCAAAGGACAAGGGAGAACTTGTCTGTCCGATTTCAAATGAAAGAGCTTGGAGAGCTAAAACACTTTCTTGGGCTTGAAGTTGATCATGATGAAGGAGGTTTGTTCCTATGCCAGCAAAAGTATGCTAAAGATCTCCTACAAAGATATGGGATGCTTGATTGTAAACCAATCTCCACCCCATTAGAAGTCAATGCAAAGTTATGTGCCGAAGAAGGGAAAGATCTTGAAGATGGAACAATGTATCGGCAGTTAGTAGGTAGTCTAATCCACCTAACCTTGACGAGACCAGACATCTCATTCGCAGTGGGAGTTGTTAGCCGATTTATGCAAAATCCAAATAAACCTCACTTGGAAGCTGTTAGAAGAATTCTGAGGTACGTTAAAGGCACTATTGACTATGGGCTTCTATATAAGGAAGGTGGAGCTTGCAAAGTGATAGGCTATTGTGATGCGGACTATGCCGGTGATCATGATACTCGACGCTCAACAACCGGGCATATGTTCAGTCTTGGCTCAGGAGCAGTCACGTGGTGTAGCAAAAGACAATCAACTATGTCATTGTCAACCACTGAAGCGGAGTACAGATCTGCAGCAATGGCAGCTCAAGAAAGTACATGGTTGATGAAGTTATTGGAGGACCTACATCAACCAATCGATTATGCAGTCGAGCTACACTGTGATAACCAATCAGCTATTCGTCTAGCCGAAAATCCAGTATTTCATGCTCGGACAAAACATGTGGAAGTACACCACCATTTCATAAGGGAGAAAGTGCTACAAGGGAAGATACAAATGTGCCCGATCAAAACAGGGGACCAAATTGCAGATGTGTTCACTAAAAGTCTTAGTGCAAAGAAGTTCGAGGAGTTCAGAGAAAAACTAGGTATGATTACAAGATCGAGAAGAGTCAGAATTGAGGGGGAGTGTTAAAAGAGCAACACTGATTCTTCTTCTCTCCAAAAATTTCTAGGGTTCTAGAGATATCTACATACCTTGAGGAGTTTCCTAGAAAGCCCCAAATTTGAAGATGAACCACCGCCATTGAAGAAACGTGAAGAAGCTTCTTGATCTGGCAGGGAGACGACTTGCACGGGAATGGTCTAGAGAAATCTAATTTCTCCCTTCACCGACTTAAGAGAAGTATAAATAGGAAGTTGGGGTTCTCATTTTGGGCATTCCCAGCAAAGCAAAACAGATCGTGTAAAAGATTAGGAAGGTCTCTTGAGTTGTGATAGTGTGTGGTGAGGTACATAGAGAGGTTACTATACACTAAAGTGTATTTGTAGTTGTGCTTAGAGTGTTTGTACATTATATTTGTACAAAGTGTTTAATAATAATAGAAATATTATTATTACTTGTGGTTCGTGAATTCGGGTACCAAAATTCAACAGAGTGTTGGACTCTTTTTGCATAAGAACAAACTGTTTACTTGCACTACGAAAAAACTGTGAATTAGTGACGACAGTTTATCATGGAAACTTTTTTCCTTGGTAATTCCCAATGAATTTACCTAGGAATTTTATTTCCTAGGAAAATACCAAGGAATTTTTTTTCCATGGTGAATTTCGAGGAATTTAGAAAGGAGAAATTTTCCTAGGAAAATTTGCAAGGAATTTACCAAGAAAATATTTTTCATTGTAATTTCTGATGAAAATATCAAGGAATACGTTTTCCATGGTGAATTCCATGGAATTTACCAAGGAATATATTTTCTAGTAAAATTTCCTTTTTAAATTTCTTGGGAAGAATCACCCAAAATTTCAATTTGGTGCTAAACTTCCTTCCAAAATCACCAAGGAATATATTCCTAGGCAATCACTCAAAATATTTTTAAAAATTTGTGGGAAGATTCCCGCCATAATTACCAAGGGAATTACAAAGGAATAAATACCAAAGAAATATTTCCTTGGTAAATTGCAACGGAATAGGTAAATTGCAACGGAATATATGTCAAAAAAATAATTCTTTATATTTACACACAGATAATATATTATAATTGTTTCTCAATAGACATTTGATTTTTTAATTTTTTTTTTGGATAAATAAAACTATTTGAGATGTTAGTTAGTAGTGATTTTTTTTTACAAAAAATTATATAAAAAAAGTTTAGAATTTTTAAAGAAATGAAAGTATATAATAGAAAAAAAGAGGGCCGGACTATAGCATTTACTTTTTTTAATTTTTTTTAATTTTTTTTTGGATAACTATTTTAGATTTTAGTTTGTAGTGAAATTTTTTACAAAAAAAATTATATAAAAAAAGTTGTGAATTTTTAAAGAAACGAAAGTATATAATAGAAAAAAGAGGGACGGACTATAGCATTCACTTTTTTAATTTTTTTATTGATAAAGAAAACTATTTGAGATGTTATTTACTAGTAATTTTTTTTACAAAAAGTTCTATAAAAAGTTAAGAATTTTTAAAGAAATGAAAGTATATAATAGAAAAAAGAGAGACGAACAATAACATTACTTTTTTTTTTTTGGATAAATAAAGCTATTTGAGATGTTAGTTATCATCAGTGAAATTTTTTTAGAAGAAGTTATATAAAAAATTTAAGAATTTTTAAAGAAATTAAAGTATATAATAGAAAAAGAGAGAGAGACGGATAATAGCATTTACTTTTTTAATCTTTTTTTTTTATTTTTTTGGATAAATAAAACTATTTGAGATGTTAGTTAGTAGTGAAATTTTTTTACAAAATGTTACATAAAAAAAGTTAAGAATTTTTAAAGAAATGATAGTATATAATAGAAAAAAGAGCAACGGACAATAGTATTTACTTTTTTAATTTTTTTGGATAATAAAACTATTTGAGATATTAGTTAGCAGAGAAACTTTTTACAAAAAGTTATATAAATAAAACTATACCTTATACCCTATACCATATACATTATACCTTAAACCCTAAATCATATACCTATACCCTAAACCCTAAATTCCTATATCCTAAACCCTAAATCATATACCTATACCTTATACCTATACCCTAAACCCTAAATCATATACATATACCCTAAACCCTAAATCCGTATATCTTAAACCCTAAATCATATACCTATACCTTATACCTTGTACCCTATACCCTAAATCGTATAATACCTTATAGCTTATACCCTATACCTTAAATCGCATGCCTATAAGGTATAATGTTTAGGGTATAAGATATAATATACAAGTATATGATTTTGGGTTTAGTGTATAGGGTATAAGGTTTAGGGTATAGGGTTTAGGATTTAGGGTATAAGGGATAAGGTAGAGGTATATGACTTAGGGTTTAGGGTATAGGGTATAAGGTATAAGATATAGGTATACGACTTAGGGTATAGGGTATAAGGTATAAGGTTTAGGGTATAGGGTTTATGGTATAGGTATATGATTTAGGGTTTAGGGTATATGTATATGATTCAGGGTTTAGGGTATAGGGAATTAGGTATTATACGATTTAGGATATAGAGTATAAGGTATAAGGTATAGGTATATGATTTAGGGTTTAGGGTATATGTATATGATTTAGGGTTTAGGATATGGGGATTTAGGGTTTAGGGTATAGGTATATGATTTAGGGTTTAGGGTATAGGGTATAAGGTATAAGGTATAAGGTTTAGGCGATAAGGTATAGGTATAGGTATACTCCCTCCGTCCCATTTCATACTTCACCCTTTTGGCCACGCACGCAAATTAAGAAAAAAGGTAAGTGAAGAAAGTGTTGTAAGTATAAAAGTAAAATAGGAGAGAGAATGAGTAGAGGGAAAAGTAAATTTGAAAAGTGTTGTAAGTATAAAAGTGAAATAGGTGAGAGAATTAGTGGGTGGAATAGTAAAGATTCTTTGCCATTTAAGGAAAGGTGAAGCTTTTAACGGGACACTCATTTTGGCAAAAGGTGAAGCTTGAAATGGGACGGAGGGAGTATGATTTAGGGTATAAGGTATAAGGTATAGGGTATAGGGTTTAGGGTATAAGGGATAAGCTATAGGTATATGATTTAGGGTTTAGGGTATAGGGTATAGGGCATAAGGTATAAATCTAAAATATTATTTAATAGTCAATAAAAATAAAAAATAAAATAAAAATAAATATAGGGTAGTTCGTCCCTCTTTTGACATTTCTTCTATATATTTTCATTTGTATAGTTTTATTCTATTTTTTATATACCTTTTTTGTAAAAATAATCACTAATTAAAAAATTCTAAAATACTATTTTATAGTCAATAAAAAATAAAAATAAATATAGGGTAGTTCGTCACTCTTTTGACTTTTCTTCTATATACTTTCATTTGTTTAGTTTTTTTTCTATCTTTTTTTATATACCTTTTTGTAAAAAAAATCACTAATTAAAAAAGTCTAAAATATAATTTTATAGTCGATAAAAATAAAAAATAAATATAGGGTAGTCCATCCCTCTTTTGATTTTTTTTCTATATACTTTCATTTGTTTAGTTTTTTCTATCTTTTTTATATACCTTTTTGTAAAAACAATCAATAATTAACAAAGTCTAAAATATTATTTTATAGTCGATAAAAAATAAAAAATAAATATAGGGTATTACTACGTCCCTCTTTTGACTTTTGTTCTATATACTTTCATTTGTTTAGTTTTTTTCTATCTTTTTTTATACTCCCTCCGTCCCACACCATTTGATACCAAAAAAATGGGCACGCGGATTAAGAAAAGGTAAGAGAGAAAAAAAGTGGAGAGAGAATGTTGTGAGTGTAAAAGTAAAATAGAAGAGAGAATGAGTGGGAGGAATAGTTAGGTGAGAGAATGTTGTGAGTGAAAAAGTAAAATAGGAGAGAGAATGAGTGGGGTAAATAGTGAAAATTCCTTTCCATTTTGGGTAAGTATCAATTGGTGTGGGACGGACCAAAAAGGAAATAAGTATCAATTGGTGTGGGACGGAGGGAGTATAACTTTTTGTAAAAAAAAAAATCACTAATTAACAAAGTCTAAAATAATATTTTATAGTCGATAAAAGAAATAAAAAAAATAAATACAGGGTAGTCCGTCCCTCTTTTGACTTTTCTTCTTTATACTTTCATTTGTTTAGTTTTTTTTTCTATATTTTTTATATACCTTTTTGTAAAAATAATCTCTAATTAACAAAGTCTAAAATATTATTTTATAGTCGATAAAAAATAAAATAAAAAATAAATAGAGGGTAGTTCGTCCCTCTTTTGACTTTTCTTCTATATACTTTCATTTGTTTAATTTTTTTCTATCTTTTTTTATATACCTTTTTTTAAAAAAAGAACACTAATTAAAAAAGTTTAAAATATTATATTATAGTCAATAAAAAATAAAAATAAAATAAAAAATAAATATAGGCTAGTCTGTCCCTCTTTTGACTTTTCTTCTATATACTTTCATTTGTTTAGTTTTTTTCTATCTTTTTTTATATACCTTTTTGTAAAAATAATAATTAATTAAGAAAGTCTAAAATATTATTTTATAGTCAATAAAAAATAAAAAATAAATATAGGGTAGTCCGTCCCTCTTTTGACTTTTCTTCTATATACTTTCATTTGTTTAGTTTTTTCTATCTTTTTTTATATACATTTTTGTAAAAATAATCACTAATTAACAAAGTCTAAAATATTATTTTATAGTCAATAAAAATAAAAAATAAATATAGTGTAGTCCGTCCCTCTTTTGACTTTTCTTCTATATACTTTCATTTGTTTAGTTTTTTCTATCTTTTTTATATACCTTTTTGTAAAAAAAAAAATCACTAATTAATAAAGTCTAAAATATTATTTTATAGTCAATAAAAAATAAAAAATAAATATAGGGTAGGCCGTCCATCTTTTGTCTTTTCTTCTATATACATTCATTTGTTTAGTTTTTTTCTATCTGTTTTTATATACCTTTTCGTAAGAAAAAATTACTAATTAACAAAGTCTAAAATATTATTTTCTACTCAATAAAAAATTAAAAAAGAATAAAAATAAATATAAGGTAGTCCGTCCCTCTTTTGATTTGTCTTCTATATACTTTCATTTGTTTAGTTTTTTTCTATCTTTTTTTTATTACTATTAATTATTACATAGGTATATTAATATTTCTTAGAAGTTCAAATTATTAAATTATTATTAATAAATTTAAAATGATTAAATCAATGAGTATTATTGTTAATTAATAAAATTATTATTTTTGATATTTTGTATTATTACTAGTTACTATTAATATTATTATTTAAAGCATATTACTTTAACTAAAATTTGGGGTAAATAAAATATTTTAGATAACTTTTTATAATATTATTTTTACTAATTATTATAATATAGAAATGAGGGTTTAGGGGTAGAAATATGATTTAAGGAAAGATGAAAAATGCCAATTATATATTACTTATTATCAATAAATCATATTTTTAGGGTTTGAGGTATATGTATATGATTTAGGATTTAGAGTTTGGGGTATAAGTATATGAGATTTGAGATGTAGTAATAATCATTATTAATATTTCTTTTTAAGATTAAATTATTATTATTGTTAAATATTATTTTAACTAATTTTTATAATCATCAAGAAAACATGTATATTTTTATTATGATATATTATTATTTATTATTTAACTATTATTATTATATAATATTATTTTATATTTTAAATTATTTTTGATATTACAAATTATTATGGTCATTAAGAGATTTTTGTGATAAATAAATAAACATAATAGGTGACAATAAATCATTAGAACACATACATGGCACTCTTTTTTTTAATTGGCTTACAAATGTTCACATGGATTGATCTCTTAATCAATCTGGACATTTAATCATAAACATCCAATGGTTCAAATTCATCAAAATGGACCAAATTCATCAAAACAAAACCATTTCAAATTTTAATTTTCTCTTTATAGTTTATACTCCACTTTCCTCAGCCACATACCACATAGACACACACACACACAGAGCCACTCTCTCTCTCTCTCTCTCTCTCTCTCTCTCTCTCTCTTTGGCCACCCTACCAGATCTGGCCACCCCAACCAGATCCGGCGACCCCACCCCACCCTCCTCTCTCTCTCTCTCATCTCTCTTTTCTCAAGGCCGCCTCACGCCCTCTTCCCTCATCCCACCATCACCCTCGGTGGATCCCAAATGGCCGCCAAACTTCCCCCACCTTCATTAATTCCGGCGAGCAAACCCTTTGATTCCGTCGTGAACCGTCCAATCAAGAAGCCAAAGCGTCTTTCAAGTTACTCAACCGACATGGAGAATTCTGAATTTCCTGCTTCTGATGTGTGTATGTGTGTGGGAGCAAACCCCTTTTTCCAGATCTGCGTGTGTACTGATGTGTGTGTGTATGTGTGTGTTTTTCTGGTAGTGGTTGACGGTGGGTGAAGGTGGTTGACAGTGGATAACGGTGCATAACGATGGTTG
The DNA here is from genome assembly GCA_022495995.1 of Adenophora triphylla var. japonica. NCBI lineage: Eukaryota > Viridiplantae > Streptophyta > Magnoliopsida > Asterales > Campanulaceae > Adenophora > Adenophora triphylla. Next base: position 96,639 of record JAFEMH010006253.1, on the reverse strand, counting down.
AAGGTGGTGGTGGTAGTGGTGGTATTTTAAAAATAATCCATTAATAATTCTAAATACATATTTCTTTAATTATGTTTAATATCTTTTTTAATTACTAGTTTAAATGATTTTTGAATAAATATTTATTTACTTATACTAATATATTTAATATATTAATCATATATAATTTTTTAATATAAAATGCCAATTTTGCAAGGAAAAAAAAATATCACCAAGAATATTTAGCAAGGAAATTAAAATATATGTATTAATATTTTATTTATACCAAGGAAATTATTCGTCAGTAATCTCGTCGGCAAAATTTTCCAAAGGAAAATCCTCTTTTTTTTTTAATAATAAATCAGTAATTATCAAGGACAAATTCCTTGGAACTTTTCTTGGTAAATTACAAAGGACATATTCCTTGACAATTTCCTTGGTAAATTGCCAAGGAATTCCATTCCTTGGCGAAATTATCGACGCCTCGTTTGCCAAGGAATTTTTCTATGTTTGCCAAGGAATTTTTTTCCTCACTAAAGTATGTTTACCAAGGAATTTATATCGATTGTCAAGAAAATTTGTCCATGGCAATGACGATTTTTTTCATAGTGTTGGAAACTACCAGGGAAAATGCTTTATCAAATATACTATGGCGTTGTGAAGAAAAAGCTGACGAGTTGCTGGAGTCTGGGAGCATCCGCTCCCAAGGAGGGGGAGCGTCCGCTCCCAATTGACGAAATCAACTATTAAGTTTCTGGAAAATCCTAAATTAAATTCCTACATGGTATCAGAGCGTCATCATACACGAGTCTAAATCCATGGCCGGAAACGATGTTGTCAACAATAATCCTCCTAAAATCGAATATAATTCTCCATTTTACCTTGGTCCTCAAGATAGGCCAGGCGATTTTATTACTCCTACTCATTTGAATGGTGAAAATTACGATGATTGGACCAGCGATATGCAAACAGCTCTTGAAGCTCGCCGAAAATTTGGTTTTCTAGATGGTATACTTTCTGAACTTATTTCTCCTTGCACCATCTCTGATTGAAATACTATTCATGCCATGTTGATTTCTTGGATCATGAATACTATCAACTCTGATGTTAAAAGCACTATCTCCAAATTTAGAGATGATAAACGTTTATGGGACTCTCTTAAAAGTCAATATGCTATGGTTGATGGTCCACGTATTCAACAATTGAAGGCATCGATCGCTCGTTGTGAGCAAACTAAGGGCATATCGGTGGCCACATACTTTGGCAAATTAAATGGCTTATGGGAAGAACTCCATAATCATGAACCTTTAATCAATTATACTTGTTGTAACAACTGCACGATTGCTCAACAACATGCGGATCGCAGAGAAACAGGCAAGCTTCATCAATTTCTTATGGGTCTAATTTTCGAGTATCATGCTAATACTCGCACCAATATTTTATCTACGGATCCTCTTCCTGGCCTTGATCGAGCATATAAATTGGTGGCTCAAGATGAACGGGTTCATCTTGCTAAGACTATTCTTGATGATGTGGTTAGTTTTGCTCTTCGTGCCGGAGGAGCTCGTAGTCTTGACAATCCTGATCGATCTCATTTCATATGTTCTCATTGTAAGAAGACTGGTCATGACAATAACTCATGTTTCGAATTGCATGGATATTCGGATTGATGGCTTGAACAACGCAACAAATCTAATTCGCGTGGCAGTGGTCGTAGCGGCGGTCGAGGCAGGGGTTCTTCTCGCAGCAGCACTGCAGATACAATAGCACCTGATCGCGGTCCTGTTACTATTGGTGCAGCAACCGTGAGATCCTCTTATGTTGCTTCTCCCTCATCATTTACAGCTGATCAATGGAAGGCTTTGGCAAGCCTCGTCGGTAATTCTCAAATTCCGAATGATCGCCTTCATGGTAAGTTTGACGCAACTTCATGGATAATCGATACAGGTGCTTCAAATCATGTGACAGGAAACGCCTCGTGTCTTCTTAATTCTCGGTCTATACCGGCTTTCCGAGTTGGTTTGCTTGATGGATCTTCTATATTGGCTCGTACAGAGGGATTTGTTCGTCTGACGGATACTATTACCCTTTCTCGTGTTCTCTTTATTCCAAACTTAAGTTGTAACTTAATTTCAGTTTCACAACTTTCTGACGATATTCACTGTACTGTCCAATTTAACTCCTCTATGTGTGCTATACAGGACCTGTCGAGGAACATAATTGGAATGGGTGTTAGGCGCGGGATGGACTCTACTACTTTAGCGGCGCATCTTCAGCACATAACGTTTATGTTACCGGATCATCTTCTTTGTTAGAGCTGTGGCATAATCGCTTGGGACATCCTTCCGAGAAAGTAGTGAAACTTCTTCCCTCTGTTAGTCGTACTCCTGGTGGTTTAAATAAACCTTGCGATACTTGTCTTCGTGCTAAACAATCTAGAGATAGTTTTTCTGTCAGTGATCATAAGTCCACTAGAATTTTTTGAAAAAGTTCATTGTGATTTATGGGGTGCATACACTCGTCCTTCATCTTGTGGTGCACGATATTTTTTAACTTTTGTAGATGATTATTCCCGAGCTGTCTGGGTTTATTTATTAGTTGATAGAACAAAAGTTTTTCATATGTTTATGGCTTTTTTGCAATGGTAGAACGTCAGTTTTCTCAAAAGATCAAGGAGGTCCAATCGGATAATGGTACCGAATTTAATTGCATGATTGATTATTTATTTTCCTCTGGCATCCTTTTTCAAACTTCATGTGTTGGTACCTCACAACAAAATGGAATAGTCGAGCGGAAACATCGTCATATTCTGAATGTTGCTAGAGCTCTTAGGTTTCAGGCTCATTTACCTATTTTCTTTTGGGGTGAAGCAGTTCTCACTGCTGTTCATTTGATTAACTGGACTCCAACACCTCTCTTAGGTAATAAGACTCCCTATGAGATGTTTTTTGGAAAATTTCCTTTCTTTGACTCTCTCCGAGTTTTTGGTTCCATGTTTTATGCCAATAATCAGAAAGCCAAGGGGGATAAATTTGCTAGTCGTAGTCGAAAATGCATTTTTGTGGGTTATCCTCTAGGCAAAAAGGGATGGAAATTGTTCGATCTGGAGACAAAGAATTTTTTCGTCTCTCGGGATATGAAGTTTTTTGAGACCATTTTTCCTTATAGTGATTCAAATATAGTACCTCATGTCCCAGATTCTGTTGAGATCCTTAACTAAGAGGCTGATTTTGCCTTTTTTAATTATCCGGATATGGAAGATATTGCCTCTGATTCATTACCAGTGGTACCTAAAGATGTTCCTGAGCCTGTTCCTATAGTATCTACGTATACTACTTCAGCGGCCGTACAATCTACTTCTACGACAGACTCCTCTCATGCTGAGCCAGAAGCCTTAGGGAGGGGCATGCGTACGAAAGTTCCCTCTGTTCTTCTTCGGGACTACATTGCTCATACAATTGCTCCTATTAGTCTATCCCCTGCGCACTCTACTCCAGTCGGTTCCTCAGGCACTCCATATCCTATAGCTCACTATATAAATTGTGACAGTTTTTCTGTGAAATATCGTAACTTCCTTGCATCTATTACCTTGGCTAAAGAGCCTAGGAATTTTCATGAAGCAATGTCACATGATGGGTGGAAGGAATCTATGCACGATGAAATTCGTGCCTTGGAAGATAATGGCACATGGACTATGGTTCCTCTACCTTCTGGCAAGCGTGCCCTTGGTAGCTAGTGGGTTTATCGGATTAAATATAATTCTGATGGTGCTATTGAACGACTTAAGTCTCGATTGGTGGTTCTTGGTAATCATCAGAAAGAAGGAATTGAATACACTAAAACTTTTGCTCCCGTGGCCAAAATAGTCACCGTGCGAGCCTTTCTTGCTATTGCTGCATCGAAGAATTGGGAACTACATCAAATGGATGTGCATAATGCTTTCCTGCATGGTGATCTTTAGGAAGAGCTCTACATGAAACCTCCTCCGGATTTCAATGCCTCTCAGCCTAATATGGTTAGTCGCCTTCGTAAATCTCTTTATGGCCTGAAACAGGCCCCTCGCTGTTGGTTCGCTAAACTGGTGGCTTCCTTGAAACGCTATGGATTTTTGCAGTCTTATTCTGATTATTCCCTTTTCACATTCATGAAAGGTACAATTCATATGAATATACTTGTGTATGTTGACGATCTTATTATTGCTGGGAACGATTCCGCTGCCTTACAATCTTTCAAAAAGTACCTAAGTAAATGTTTCAAGATGAAAGATCTTGGCTCCCTAAAGTATTTCTTGGGTATTGAGGTTGCTCGCAGCTCCTCTGGTCTATTTTTGTGCCAACGTAAGTATACCTTAGATATTATATCCAAGGTTGGGCTATTAGGTGCAAAGCCATCCGGCTTTCCTATTGAACCAAATCATAAACTTGGTCTTGATACAGGTGATCTTTTGGATGAACCAGAACGCTGTAGACGATTGGTTGGTCGTCTCATTTACTTGACAGTCACCCGACCAGATTTAGCATATTATGTACATATTCTATCTCAATTTATGAAGGAACCTCGCAAGGAACATTGGGATGCGGCATTACGGGTTGTGCGTTATCTCAAAAGCACACCTGGTCAGGGAATTCTTTTTCAGGTCGATAGTGAGCTCACACTACAAGGATGGTGTGACTCGGACTGGGCCGCTTGTCCTGTTACTCGACGCTCTCTTTCCGGGTGGCTTATGTTTCTTGGCCATTCCCCTATATCTTGGAAGACGAAGAAACAATCTACTGTGTCTCGTTCCTCTGCCGAGGCCGAATACCGTTCTATGGCGGCCCTTACTTGTGAATTGAAATGGTTGAAAGGGTTACTGTTAAGTTGGGTGTTCATCATCCCAAGACGATTAATATCTTTTGCGATAGCCAGTCGGCTCTACATATTGCTAAGAATCCTGTATTTCATGAACGAACAAAGCACATAAATTGCCACTTTGTTAGTGATGCTATTTCGGATGGCCTTTATTCGCCTTCCTATCTTCCTACCAAAACGCAGCTGGCGGATATTTTTACTAAAGCACTTGGAAAGAAACATTTTGATCTTCTCGTTAGCAAGTTGGGCATTCTTAATCCCCATGCTTAACTTGAGGGAGGGTGTGAAGAAAAAGCTGACGAGTTGCTGGAATCTAGGAGCGTCCACTCCCAATTAACGAAATCAGCTATTAAGTTTATGGAATTTGGGAGCGTCCGCTCCCAAGGAGGGGGAGCGTCCACTCCCACTACCGGCCAACCAGTTTCCTATTTCAGTTAAATCTTTGTTTTAGGCTTACATTTTTATTTTGAGTTATTGATGCAGGTTGGTGATAGAAGCAATGGCAGCAGCAGGAACACAAACAGAACAGAGGCTGCAAACAGAACAAAGGCGCTGGAGGCCAGGCGGGCGCCTCACACCATGCCAGGCGGGCGCCTCACATCCAGGCGGAAACAGCAGCTGGCGCAGAAACAGATTGGACTGTGGTGTGACTGGGTTTTTTAGGCTTTAAGTTTAGGGTTTTTAATGTTTTAATGAATTATTAATTTAGGGTGTTTTAGTACTTTCATTTAAAAGTTGTATTAGGGTTTAGTAAGATTCTAGAATATTCTTAGATTAGTATTTAAACAATTTTAGGGCTTTTGTATTGGGGCAGACTTTGATTTTATGAAATAGAAAAGAAAAGCTTGAAGCTTTCGAAATTGATTCTTGTCATTATTCGTTCGGTCATTCTATTCTCTTAGCCTATTCGGTATTATTTGATATCAGAGCTCCGGTTCGTATATCAATGGCTGAACGAGGAAGCGTTGCTCGTGGTGGACGAGGTGGTCAATGGAGCAGCCGTGCAGCGGAGCCCCAAGAAGATGACCATCATTACCAACGACGCCGTCGTAATATCGAGATAGATGAGATACGAAGACGGATTCAAATACTCCAGAGCCACTTGGATCGCAGAGAAAAGCTTCTAGCGACGAGGGGATGGATTCCTTCGACCAAAAATCTTGAACTTCATGATAGGTATGCAACCAACCGTTCGAGGAATGTCGATATAAGGATCGAAATTCCGAAAATCTATGGTAAGGCAATTCCTAATGATTCCTTTGATTCTTGGGTAGATACTATTGGGTTCAAAGAGGGTTTGTTTGTCGAATCTTCAAGTGAGGAAAATTTTGTTGATTGGTCAAAACTCCCTCTGTTTGATGCAAATCCTGAAGAATTGATTGATTCTTGGATTGATATGGGTTCTGTGTTCGAATCTTCAAATCAAGAAAATCTTGTTGATTGGTCAAAACCACCTATGTTTGATGGGTGTCATGGTGATGTTCATCAAGCGATGACATCAGATCTTGTTGATGACGTTGAATCAGTTGTGGAGTCAGATAAAGAGGCAGAGGAAGTAGTTGCTAATCAAGGGGCAAACTTGGTGTGGACGTTTGAAACGGTTACTGTTGATCTTTGGTGCACGGATCCATTTGACACGTATGTCCCCCGTTCTTATGTTCGATACATCATTCATAAATTGATTATTGAGTTATTTGTATCAACGAATTGGGCTGATTGGATGGATACTATCACAAGGGCAATGAAGTTTCGAGTTCGTCAAGGGCATCAAATTTCTTTTGCGGATGGAGTTCAGATTTTTCGGGGTATTGTGGTGGTCATATCGAGGATATTGACTCGAGGACGTGTCTTTTCTAAGGAGGGGAGGATGATGCGGGTTGGTGATAGAAACAATGGCAGCAGCAGGAACACAAATAGAACAGAGACTGCAAACAGAACAGAGGCGCTGGAGGCCAGGCGGGCGCCTCACACCATGCCAGGCGGGCGCCTCACAGCCAGGCGGAAACAGCAGCTGGCGCAGAAATAGATTGGGCTGCGGTGTGGTTGGGTTTTTGGGCTTTAAGTTAAGAGTTTTTAATGTTTTAATGAATTATTAATTTAGGGTGTTTTAGTACTTTCATTTAAAAGTTGTATTAGGGTTTAGTAAGATTCTAGAATATTCTTAGATTAGTATTTAAACAATGTTAGGGCTTTTGTATTGGGGCAGACTTTGATTTTATGAAATAGAAAAGAAAAGCTTGAAGCTTTCGAAATTGATTCTTTTCATTATTCGTTCGATCATTCTATTCTCTTAGCCTATTCGGCATTAGTTATTTTGAAAAAAAGACTCTTTTTTCTTTTCCATTGTAACCTATATATTCAGAAGTTGATCAATAAACAAAAACAAGTTGGAAAACCCAAAATTAAATTCCTACATGCATCAAGCCTCTCTCTCTCTCCCTCCTATGTAGAAATTTCCTCCGTTGCTTGGGCAGGCAGATATAAAATCCAATTTATATCTTAGAGTTACTTAGACCACCGTTGGAAGTGGAAACACCAGAGGCGAGGCTGATTGAAATGTGTTTAAAAGTAGAACATTCTTTAGTCATACTTGTCGTGTGACAGTTGACCTCTTCAATGGACTTACTAAAAGACAAGCAATTGTCACATCATCTCAGTCAAAATTCAAACTTGACCCTTACTCCCTCCGTCTCATAAAACCTTCCCTGTTTTGAATAGTGCGAAGTCAATCGAGTACAACTTTGACCAAGCATTAATGTCAAACTAATCATTCTAATGAAATTTTAAAAATTGTTATTGATAAATCACTTAATGATTTATCAATAAAAATTTTTAGATTTTTATTATGATAAGTAAATTGATATTAAAGTTTGGTCAAAGTTGAACTTGGTTGAACTGAGTTCATAGTAATCGGGTAAGGTTTTATGGGACGGAGGGAGTATTTCACAGCTATTCTAAAAAGGCTAATAACTTACTTGCAAGAAGATAAATACCATTTCCAAGACTATTCAAGACCGTTGTAAACAAATTATATATACTACCTCAGTCCCGGAGAACTTTGCCCACTTACTATTAGGATGGTCAATACAAATAAACTTTAACCAAACATTAATGTCAATTTTAATGAAATTAATGTTATTGATAAATCACTTAATAATTCATCAATAACAATTGTTAAATTTTTATTATGATGATTAAATTGATATTAATGTTTGGTTCATTAGTATATTGACATCAAAATTCAAAGTGGGTTCTCCGTGTCGAATTGATGCAGGGATTATAGGAATCACTGGTGGAGAGGAAAGGCCGAGTTCTTAAGCAAGCAAGCATAGGATTTGGTCGTAGAAGGCGACAACGACTGTTGTTGAGAGGGAGATAAAGTAGTAGGGATAGCAGCCCCGACGACGCTAGGGTTAATCTGAAGAGGCATGCCGCCGGCCAACCCTAGAAAGGGTTCCGGCAGGAGAGAAGCCCCTAAGGGCGGAAACCCTAAAAGAGGACACACAAAGATCACACCTCTTTTTGCACCTAGTAGTGAGCATTTTTTTATAAGACTTAATCATAACTTGTTTACGTACAAAACAAGACACTCAAGCAATAACAATGAAGCCTTAGTCTCAAATTAATATGTGTCAGCTAATATGAATCCTCATATGTTATAGTCAAAGAAAAGATGGGAGAAAAAAGTAAGTTAAAAGAAAAAATAGGTTGGAATAAAATATAGAAAAGGAAAAGAAGAGAGAAAATAATAATGGTAAAAAAAAAAATTGAATTGCAAAATCCAACTATTTCCTATTTTTATGCCTTTGGAAGTATATGTTTCATTCTTTAACAATGGAAAGACAAACGAGAATAAATTTAAATCCAAAAGTGATAGACATATTTTTTGGATACTCATCCTCTACGGAAGCATACAGATTTTACGACAAGAGAAAAACGGTATATGAACCGTATAAACTGAGATACGAACATGGGCTTGTCCGGATCAGGCCCAAGTGGATTGGACTATAAATATAATCCATCTCTGAGTTACGAGAATCAACAATGGGCTTCCTCGGTCTCGTACCTCGTCATCAACAAGGCCAATCTAGGCCCAGCAAGCAAGCAGAATGTGCCCCAACTATGAATGCCGAGGAGACCTCCCTCGTATGCCGAGATCATCTCCATAGAGGACGAGGTGCCTTCCTCGGCCTTTACATTGTCAATGGGGCTCCCTATATTCTTATTTCCTCCCCGGCTCATCTTGGACCGAGAGGTCATGAATGACGAGGAGAGAAAAGTTCGCACATCGGCATATCTCCATATGATGAGGAGACAAAATCATGCATCTCGGCATTACTCATGCCGACAGAGATGTACATGACGAGGAGAGAAATTCATGCATCTCGGCCTATTTGCAAGTGACGAGATAAGGAAATTATTCTCCTCGGCTTACCGGCGAGCAGTTATCACAATCCTAGTCAAATATGGATTAAGCAGTTACAATCTTATCAGAATTGTAACCACCTCCTACAATAAAGATCAAATAAGGACTCCTTAACAGATATAATCCTCCTATGATTATATCTTATCTCCTTACAGTCCAAGTTCAACATGGATTCTGTCAATTCATCCCTATAAATACAGGCCATATATCACATTATTTGTTACGTTACTTTTTACATACAGAAACTCTGTCAATTTAGTTTCTCATCATAAAACCGTGAACTTATTCTCACGCCGGAGGGCCTTCACCGGTGGAGCCCCGACTTAGTTTACGTGTTTTGTCTTATTTTCAGGTTAAGCAATCGCCGGAGCAAACGATCGCTTGGATTTGGGCTGATTTGACGATTTTGGCATCATCAATTGGTTCCATTGCTGGGAATCGACTCAAACACCCTTTGTTTGGCCTGGAAAAAGCTCGCTTGAAGCCAGATTTCTTGTCGGATAATTTCAGATTTTGAACGAAAAACTGCTGTTCCGTCTGCTCTGTTCTTTTGTTTGGCCGGATTCTGCAAAATTCAGCCGAAATCTACCAAGTTTTTGCCGAGAAAAAACGTTTTGGCTAGAAAATTTGGTGTTGTTAAGATCGCAAATTACAATTTCATGTTTGCGTTGAATTCTGCTCCAAATTTTGGCTGGAAATCTTGATAATTGGGTAATTCATTCGTTTGGTAATTTGCTGTTTACAATTGTTGATTTTCAATGGAAGACGGTCAATTTGCAAGTGTTACCAACGAGGAGCATACCCATGTGAACAGGATCCCTCCTAATGCCGAGGTACTCCCTCCTCCTCCACCCGAAGGACCACCTCCCCTCGCCATGACTCTCTGTTCCATGGGACAGCCAACTGCCGAGGGGGCAAGTGCCAACCCTCCTCGTATCACTCATCCTCGAGAGAAAAGAACGGGGAGGAAGATGATGAAGAATGCTGGCATCGGCCCAGCTGAAAGCTCCCAGCCCGTCGACCGACGTACTTTGTTGCATAGACAAATGGAGACGTTGCAAAGGATTTACGAGACGCAGGCTGCTCTCTTGCAATTGGATCCAGACAATTCCATGGCTGAATTCATGCTGCCTTCGACGGGCAACTCTCGAGGAAGGGAACAGGGTGAGCGACGAGATCTTCCCCTTGATCCTGCTATACCACCTAAGCAGGCCCTCCGAGACGCTCCCCGTCCTCGGCCTCACAATCAAAGGAACGACAAGGTGATAGACCTGAGAAGCCAATTGAATTCCAAGGAATAGGAAGTAGACTCAAGGGATTTAAGGACGAGGCTCAGTCTATCCAAACGTCTATCCCCTCCTCGTCTCGTCATGGAACCTCGTCGTCCTGACTCGCCTTGACCACGTCAACCTCGACGAGACTCTCCCCGTCCTCGTCCTCGTGAGTTCGTACGGTCGAGAACTCCCCAACCATACAGAATGGTACTTGGTGGCCACGAGTTAGAGCCAAGTCAAGATAAGGCACCATCTAGACGACGGGACAGCCATCGAAACGACGAGGAGCACAGTAGGGTGAATGGCCGCCCCAGAGATAAATCGACCCGTAGCTCCCAATGCAGCACTCACTCTAGCACTGATAAGGGAGTGGAATCCAGACAATGGGAACTCTTGAAACAAAGGCTTGATGACATGGAAATGGGATAAAAGGTTGATAGTGACGACTATGATTGGTCCACCCGTCCGTTTTCCCAGAGGATAACTGATGCACCACCAAATCCTCACTTCAAGGTCCCAAGCTTTGAAAAATATAACGGAACTCAAGACGCAAAGGACCACGTTCAAAGTTTTGAACAAACCATGAACCTCCTCACCAAAGCTGATGACATGCTCTGTAAAGCTTTCGCGAGCACCTTCTCCGGAACAGCCTTGACCTGGTTCCGTGAGCTGAAAAAAGGTTGCATTGATAGCTGGAGAGGCATGAGGAGAATGTTCTTGGACCACTTTGCCAAGGCTAGAAGGAGGAAGATGAGGTTGACAGACCTTGCCAATATCGAGCAAGCGAAGAATGAAACCACCCTCAGTTATTACAATCGATTCCGTAAAATGGAAGAACAAGTGGAAGAAAGCCTCACAGACAGGGAGGTTATTGTTTGTTTTAATTCTGGATTGAGATCCGGTCCCCTCATCTATGAACTCTCTGCCCGAGAACCTAAGTCCAAGGCCGATTTGTACAACGTGGCTTATGCCATTGCCATGGCTGAGGATAAGAGCAAGAAAAGGAGATCTGACAAGGCGGAACCAGAAGCGGCTGGCTCTTGCCATGCTTCCAATGACAATGGGAATGGTAAGGGATCCAAGGGGAAGAATAGAACGAGAAGTAGTGAAAAGCCTGAAATATTTACCCCTCTTACCAAGCCCATCACTGAAATCATGCAGCTAGTAAACCTTCCACCACCTCGCCCCCTGAGCGACAAACCAAAATTCCCTCGCGACACTTCTAAATTCTGTGATTTCCACAAGGATCATGGTCACAACACCGAGAGGTGCATCGCCCTCAAGCGTATGATCCAAAGGTGGGTCGACGAGGGAAAGCTAGATCGCTATGTCATGAAGAAAGATGGCAAGCAAAAATGGAAGGAAGAGGAAAGTGAAGACGACGATAAGAGAGAGGATGGAGAGCAGAGGCCTCCAAGGGCCAAGCTGCATGTGATCCGAGAAGAGACAGTCTCTACTAGACAACTAAGGAACCAAATCCATGAACTAAGCAAGGTATACCATGTTCCTGCTTGGGTTCATAAAGCGGAAGAGGTCATTAGCTTTTCTCCTAATGAATTGGCAGAGAGCCGTGCTACCCGTGAACAACCCTTGGTGATAAAGGGTCAGATTGATAATGTGGAATCTGAAAGGCTTCTTGTTGACACGGGGGCCTCCCGTGATATTCTGTACTACTCTGCCTTCCAATAGATGGGCTTAAAAGATACCGTACTAGAGCCTTATCACGGAAGGTTGGAAGGTTTCACCAACCATAAAGTTGGTGCCAAGGGAACTGTTGAGCTAGAACTTGAAATTGGCGAACATCCCTTCAATCCACGGCTACTGTCACATTCGTAGTCATGGATTTAACAAGTGATTACCATGCTATCCTGGGCATTCCAAGTCAAGCAAAACTTGGGTTGGTCGCCTCCCTTCCTCACCAACGGGTCAAATTTCCTACTCGTTCTGGGATTGGATGCGTGAGGGCGACCACCAAGGACTTCTTGGAGCATGTCGTGCAGAGCCGGAAGAAATCCAAAAGCGTGGAGATAGATACCCCTGAGGACAATATCAAGATCTCTAAATCTCTGAAAACTACCCATGCCAGCTCTAGGGTGAGCTACATCCGTGAGGTACTAGATGAAGAGCCTATGGTCCTAGAAATTACAGCTGACCAGGGCATAGTTTCATCCGTCTCTAAGAAAGATCCCATTCTCGTCAACGGCCAGAACTCGGGGGCCAACCACCCTGACTTGAGGATGGTCGATCTGCTCGACGTTGATGAACTAATGGAGGAAGAGGGCCTCAACGTGAAAGACAATGAGGATAGGAGAATTAGATAAATCATCATCGAGTCTCTGGAATTTTGAGACGGCCCTGAAATGGAGCCTGTGGACGAGCTGGAAGAGGTAGTCATCAATCCTGACTATCCTGAACAAAAAATCAAACTCGGGTGCCAGCTATCTCCGGAAAAGAAAGAAAAAATCATCTCCCTCTTGAAAACTAGTCTCGACGACTTTGCTTGGAGAGTCGAAGACATGAGAGGGATCAATGAAGAAGTAGCCCTCCACCGCTTAGAAGTTGATCCATTGGCAAAAACCATCTCACAAACAAGGAGAAATTTTGCGAGGGACAAGGAGGAAGCTATCAAAGAAGAGGTGCAAAAATTACTTAGCGCCAGAAATATTCGAGAAGTAAAGTATCCCGTTTGGTTGGCCAACGTGGTAATGGTAAAGAAGCAAAATGGGAAGTGGCGAATGTGCATCGATTTCACCGATCTTAACAAGGTCTGCCCTAAAGACAGTTATCCTCTCCCCAGAATCGACAAGTTAGTTGACTCTATTGCTGGATACCAAACACTCAGTTTCCTAGATTCCTATTCAGGCTATCATCAGATCAAAATGGCAGAAGAGGACATCGAGAAGACGGCCTTCCAAACTCCTGGGGAAATTATTGCTATGTTATGATGCCCTTTGGGCTAAAGAATGCGGGAGCCACATACCAACGTATGGTGAATGAGGTATTTGGCGCACAAATAGGCCGGAACATGGAGGCCTACATTGATGATATGGTCATTAAGACCAAGGAGGGCAGTCACACCCCTGATTTGGAAGAGACAATAAACAACCTCCGATCCAACAACATGAAGCTAAACCTAAGTAAGTGTGTATTTGGGGGTGACAACTGGAAAGTTCTTGGGCTTCATGGTATTGCAAAGGGGAATTGAGGCGAACCCCGAAAAAATCAAGGCTTTAATTGACATGAAGGAACCTACCAACATCAAGGAGGTTCAAAGATTAAATGGAAGAATAGCGGCACTGGGAAGATTCATCGTCAAATCCGCCGAAAATTCATTGCCATTCTTCAAGGTATTGAAGGGTAATAAGAGCTTCTCCTGGACTCTGGAATGCTCCGAGGCATTCCTCTGGTTGAAGGAGTACTTGGATTTCTATCCCTTGCTTAGCAGTCAGATTACCGGTGAGATGTTGTACGTCTTCCTAGTTGTTACTGATCATGCAGTCGCAGGTGTTCTAGTTCGAAATGAAGAAGGAACGCAGAAACCCGTCTACTATGTCTCTAAGGCATTGTCTGACGTCAAAAGAAGATATTTCAACATGGAAAAGATAGCGTACGCACTAGTTATTGCCTCAAGGAAACTACGTGCCTACTTTTCTGCGCATCCTATTACTTTATACACCAATGAACCATTGAAGAAGATCCTGCACAAGTTGGACGTCTCCGGACGTCTCTTAAATTGGTCTATCGCTCTTACTGAGTTTGATATCACTTACCAACCAAGGAAGACCCTCCTGGCACAGCCTTTGGTTGACTTCATGGTTGAGATCGCCTTAATGGGTGAATGCCTCCCCACTTCCCATAAGCAAAACACCACAGAAGAGGAAGAGTCTCCCATCGAACTCCCATCCAACTGTTGGATCTTGTACACGGATGGATCGGCTACAATGGAAAGAAGCGGAGCTGGAGTTGCACTAGCAAGTCCAAAAAGAGAGTACACCATGCAAGACATCATCTAGTTCAAGTTTCCTGCCTCCAATAATCAAGCTAAATATGAAGCTCTAATATTTGGTATCGAGTTGGCTTCCTTCTACGGAGCAACTAAGGTGGCGGCATTCTGTGACTCCCAACTTGTTGTCAAACAAGTAAAGGGAGAGTATAACACCCAAGATCCCACCCTTACCAAATATAGAGACCTTGTCCTAGACATGACAAAGAAGATGGAATTCTTTAAAATCAAACAAATAGGCAAGGAAGACAACCAAATCGCAGACGTTCTATCCAAACTAGCGACTATGGATGTGGCTAAGTCTAAGACCAATCCATAAGTAGTTTTTGCTGAGGAACCTGCATATGAAAGATTACAATTCATGCTCCTAGATGAAGAGGAGAGATGCTGGATCGATGACTACGTAGACTACATCGAGAAGTGCCAACTCCCGGAAAATGAAGCACAAGCCAAACTCATCAAGAAGAGGTCACCAAGGTTCGTTGTGATGAATGGAGTCCTCTACCGAAGATCTTTCACCAAGCCCCTGCTAAGGTGTGTCTATCCCAAGGAAATTGAGAACCTCTTGGCAGAAGTACATGTAGGTGTTTGCGGCGGACACCCGGGGGCCAGAACCTTAGCTGACAAGATCATCTCGCTAGGGTATTATTGGCCAAACCTGCACTACAAGAAAACTGACAGATACCGACGGAAATTAGTGACGGAAATAAATCCTTCACTAATACCGACGGATTAGCGACGAAATAGCAACAACCTGGGGTGAAAAACAAAAAACGAAATTAGGAGGAGATTACCGACGGATTTAGTGACGGATATGCCGACGGATTCCATTTCATCTCTAATCCGTCACCATTTTGGTGCCAAAAATTTGCGCACTTTTTTACCGACGAATTTGTGACGGAATGGCGACGGATATTTTTACAGACGGATTTGAGTCGTTGCTAAATTATTTAAAACAAATATTAAATTTATATTTTAGGTTAGCGACGGATTAGTGATGGATTTAATTATCGACGGATTAAAATCCGTCGCTAAATTAATATCATATTATTACCGACGGATTTGAGTCGTTGCAAAATTATTTAAAATAAACATTAAATTTATATTTTAGGTTAGTGACGGATTAGTGACGGAATTAATTACCGACGGATTAAAATCCGTCGGCAAAATATTTAAAATAATTATTAAATTTATATTTTAGGTTAGCGACGGATTAGTGACGGATTAGATTACCGACGGATTAAAATCCGTCGGTAAATCAATTACATATTATTACCGACTAATTTGAGTCGTTGCTAAATTAATTAAAATAATTATTAAATTTATATTTTAGGTTAGCGACGGATTAGTGACGGATTTGATTACCGACGGATTTGATTACCGACGGATTAAAATCCGTCGGTAAATCAATTACATATTATTACTGACGGATTTGAGTCGTTGCAAAATTATTTAAAATAATTATTAAATTTATATTTTAGGTTAGCGACGGATTAGTGACGGAATTAATTACCGACAGATTATAATCCGTCGGTAAATTAATTACATATTATTACCGATGGATTTCAGTCGTTGATAAATTATTCAAAATAATTATTAAATTTAAATTTTAGATTAGCGACGGATTAGTGATGAATTTATTATATAAAAAAAGTTAAGAATTATTAAAGAAATAAAAATATATAATAGAAGAGGGACAGACAATAACATATAAACTTTTTTAATTTTTTATATTTTTTTTGGATAAATAAAATTATTTGAGATGTTGGTTAGTAGTGGATTTTTTTACAAATAAAAAAACTATACATTTATAAATAAAAAATTAAAGAATTTTACCCGTCCCTGATTTCTTTATTATACTTTCATTTGTTTATTTTTTATCTAACTTTTTTATATAACTTTTAAAAAAAAAAATTTAATACTAAAAAATGTCCAATATATTTATTTATATTCATAAAAAATAAAAAAAACTATACATTTATAAATAAAAATTAAATAATTTTACCCATCCTAGATTTCTTTATTATACTTTCTTTTGTTTATTAATTTTCTAACTTTTTTTATATAACTTTTTGAAAAAAAACTTCAATACTAAAAAATGTCCAAAATATTTATTTATATTCATAAAAAATAAAAAAAAAATATACATTTATAAATAAAAATTAAAAAATTTTACCCGTCCCTGATTTCTTTATTATACTTTCATTTGTTTATTTTTTTTCTAACTTTTTTTATATAACTTTTTGAAAAAAACTTCAATACTAAAAAATGTCCAAAATATTTATTTATATTCATAAAAAATAAAAAAACTAT
The DNA here is from genome assembly GCA_022495995.1 of Adenophora triphylla var. japonica. NCBI lineage: Eukaryota > Viridiplantae > Streptophyta > Magnoliopsida > Asterales > Campanulaceae > Adenophora > Adenophora triphylla. Next base: position 79,793 of record JAFEMH010006253.1, on the reverse strand, counting down.
ACATTTAGGGTATAGGGTATAGTATACTCCCCCCGTCCCATAACAAGCGATACACTTTGTCATTTTGGGCGTCCCACTGATAAGTCACACTTCCTAAAATGGAAATTTTTTTTACTATTTCCTCCACTCATTCTCTCTCCTACATTATTATAATACTCACAACACCATTATAATTTACTATTCTCTCCACTCATTATCTCTCCTACTCAACTATCTACACTCACAACACATCAACCTTTTCACTTTTTCCTTAATTCCTGTGCGGAACAGTAACTGCGTCGCTTGTTATGGGACGGAGGGAGTATAGTGTATATGGTATAGTATATAGTGTATAGGGTATAGGGTATAGTATATAGTGTATAGGGTATAGAGTATAGGGTATAGGGTATATGGTATAGGGTATAGGATATAAGGTATAGGGTATATGGTATAGGATATAGGGTATAAGGTATAGGGTATAGGGTATACCGGATAGGATATAGGGTATAGGATATAGGGTATAGGGTATAGGGTATACCCTATACCCTATATCCTATAGGGTATAAGGTATAGGGTATAGGGTATACCCTATAGGGTATAGGGTATACCCTATATAGGGTATAGGATATAGGGTATAAGGTATAAGATATAGGGTATAGAGTATAGGGTATAGGGTATAGGGTATATGGTATAGGGTATAGGATATAGGATATAGGGTATAGGGTATATGATATAGGATATAGGGTATAAGGTATAGGGTATAGAGTATAGGGTATAGGTTATACCATATAGGGTATAGGGTATAGGTATATATATAGGGTATATATATATATATAGGGTATATATATAGGGTATACCTATATATATACCCTATACTCTATATAGGGTATAGGGTATAGGATTTTGGGTATAGGGTATAGAGTATAGGGTTTAGGGTATATAAGATTTAGGGTTTAGGGTATATGCGAGGTTTAGGGTTTAGGGTATGAGGGTATATGAGGTTTAGGGTATGAGGGTATATTAATAAGAATTATTAATATTTTAAAAGTATAATTATTTTTTTAAATTTATTTTTGAACTGAGATAAATATTTTAGACTTTTTTTGGTAAGGAAGATTTTTTTAAAAAAATTATAAAAAAATAAGTTAGAAATTAACTAAATAAATGAGGGACAGACAATATCCTTCACTATGAGTATTTTTTTTTAATTTTTTTTTTGAATAGAGATAAATGTTTTAGACTTTTTTTAGTAAGAAAGTTTTTTTCAAAAAAATTATTTTAAGAAAATTATTTTAAAAAATTGATATTAGACATACCACTTTAATTAAAATTTTGGGTAAATCAAATAAAAGCATGTAAATATTTTAGACAACTTTTTGTAAATTTCAGTAATAAAAAAAGTCTAAAATATTTTTTCCGAGTCAATAAAAAATAATAAAAATTACTAATTATTATTAGTACTATTATTAATATTATTACTGTTTATATAATTAATATTAATATTAATTAATTAATCAATTATATAATTAATAATTCATTAATAAATATTATTGATAATAAATATTATTATTATTGATATTAGGCATAATATTATTTTATATTTTAAATTATTATTATTATTATAAATATTTTTACTAATTATTATAATATAGAAATGAGGGTTTAGGTGTAGAAATATGATTTAAGGAAAGATGAAAATGTCAATTATTACTTATTATCAATTATTAGGTATATTAATAATTATTTTTTACTAATTATTATGATCATTAATAATTATTTTTTACTAATTATTATTATTCAATTATTAGGTATATTAATAATTATTTTTTACTAATAAATTCGATATTATTATCATAATTTTTATTTATTGTATATTATTCAATTATTAGGTATATTAATAATTATTTTTTACTAATTATTATGATCATTAAAAGTTTTTTGTGATAAAAAAATAAACATGAGAGGTGGCAATAAATCATTAGAACACATATATTCACATGGATCACTACCCCAAGCAACATCTTCACCATTAAATACATTAAATATAAATTAATTCAATGGTCCAAATTCATCCAGGAAAAACACAAATACACTCATTTGATTGGCTTTCTAATTTCACAAGGATTGATTTTTAAATCAATCTGGACCATTAATTGCACACATCCAATGGTCCAAAATCATCCTAACAAAACCCTACCACATTATTTTATTCCCATTCCAGGCCGCCTCCCTCATTCTCTCTCAATCTCCAATCGCCTCCCTCATTCTCTCCACCTTCACTGCATCACCGGCGCCCCTCTCCCCTTCACTGCCATCACCGGCGGTTACCCTACCTCCATTCCAGCCGCCTCCCTCAATTTCTCTCAATCACCGATCGCCTCCCTCATTCTCTCCCCTTCACTGCATCACCGATGGCCCCTCTCCCCTTCACTGCCATCACCGGCGCCCCCTCTCCCCTTCACTGCCATCACCGGCGGTTACCCTACCTCCATTCCAGCCGCCTCCCTCAATTTCTCTCAATCACCGATCGCCTCCCTCATTCTCTCCCCTTCACTGCATCACCGGCGGCCCCTCTCCCCTTAACTGCTATCACCGGCGCCCCTTCTCCCCTTCACTGCCATCACCTTCGCCTCCCTCATTCACTCTCAATCACCCCCTCATTCCCTCAAATCTAGCAGGTACAGTAATCTTCTAAGAGTTCAGGTCCCTGGCAGGGAAGAAGAAAATTGTTGATGTTTTGTTTTAGCAGAGTTCTGAAGAGTCTTCATTTCCCATCCCAGGTGGTGCTAGCATTTGTGCAAAAAATTGAAAATCCTTCTTAAGCAAGATGGATTGTAGCTGTGGATCGAGAACCCATTTCCATCGGAGTTGCCTTCGTGTACGTGCCACCAGTTTTCAGATTATATTAAAGTAATTACGAGTCGAGTCGAGTCGAGGATGCTATTGTTTTGGCCAATTTTTTTATTATTATTAATTATATGTTGTGTCATTTTATGTATGAGGGTGCTTTGTTAGTGTTAGTAGGGGTAATGTTAATGTTAATGGCAATGTAAATTTATTATTTGATTATACATTTGTAAAGTAATGTCATGTTAATAACCAGACCCAAAAGATGTGTATATTCATTTTTAGCAATCTGCAAAAAAATTTAGCATTTTCTTGATTTGTAATAAAATATTGACCAAACTAACCTTCATTTTCATGTCTAGTTAAAATTTTGGGCAATAACTAAGAAATAATAGTATGATAAAATTTTAGCATTTTCTTGATTTGTAATAACGTATTGACCAAACTAACCTTCATTTTCATGTCTAGTTAAAATTTGCATTTTTTAATATAAAATGCAAATTTAGCGACGGAAATATTCGTCGGAAAACCCCTCAATAATTTGGCATATAAAAAAACGAATAAATATTGATTTTTTTTGATAAATTTAGTGACGGAATAATTTGTCAGTAATATTAAATAATAAAATTTACTATTACAGCATAAAAAATAGCTACGGAATATTCCGTCAGTAATATTAATAATAAAAATAATAATTACAGCATCATAAATAATAACAACGGAATGATCCGTCGATAATCCGTCACTAAAATGGTCCAAAAATAAAACGACCATTTAAATAGCGACGAAAAATTCGTCGCTAATCCGTCACTAAATTGGTCCAAAAAATAAAACGTCCATTTAAATAGCGACGGAAAATCCGTCACTAATCCGTCGGCATAATGCTTTAAATTGGTCGTTTATTTTATCAAATTATCGACGGATTTTAAAACATTAGCGACGGAAATTTCCGTCACTAAATCTGATTGAGAACCGTCGCTAATCCGTCGAAAAATTTAGTGACGCACGTTTTAACATCGGATTTTTTACGTCTAAAATCCGTCACTAAATTGATTTAGTGACGGATTTTTGGCATTTAGTGACGGATTTTTTCGTCACCAACGGCCGTTTTTCTCGTAGTGCTGAGGGAGGACGCGCATGCCTATGTTAGAAAATTTGACAAGTGCTAGAGATTCTCCGACATTCCTGGACTACCGGCGGTTGAGCAGACACTTTTAATACCTATGTGGCCATTTGATATGTGGGGGATCGACATCATCGGACCCTTCCCTCCCGCACGAGGTAATTGCAAGTACGTGATAGTAGCTGTTGATTACTTTTCCAAGTGGATAGAAGCAAAAGCATTAGCCAAGATAACGAAAGAGAACGCAATCAACTTTGTCAAAGACTACATCTGGTGTTGATTTGGCCTCCCTCACACAATTGTTTCTGATCATGGACTCCAATTTTCTACGGCATTCACAATAGAGTTGGAACGAGTCAAAGTCCGCCACGCAAAGTTTTCTGTTAGCAGACCCCAAGGCAACGGTCAAGCGGAGGCTACCAACAAACTGGTCCTAACATCCCTTACTAAGAACCTTGAAGGACGCGAGGGCAGATGGTTGAACGAACTTCCCCTAGCCTTATGGGCCGTTCGCACAACCACCCGGGGGCCAACCGGAGAAACCCCATTCGCACTAACCTTCGGTTCTGAGGCTATGGCACCAGCTGAGATGGCCATCCCTACTGTGAGAAATTCCCATTATGATGAGCAAGTCAACAAGGTTAATAGGCTCCTAGACCTAGACCTGATAGATGAGAAGCAACTAGCTGTACAGATGAGGATGGTAAACTACAAGCAAAGGACCAAGGCGTACCATGACAAGAGGGTCATCAGAAGAGTATTCCAAGTAGGCGATTGGGTACTTAGAAAAATTGAGGCCACTAGTCAGAAGGCAGAACAAAACAAGCTCTCCCCAAACTGGGAAGGTCCCTATATTATCACTCAAGTCATTCGAGAAGGGACCTACAGATTGAAGACTAAGGAGGGGAAGGAGCTCAAGCATTCATGGCATTCCGATAACCTTCGAAAATACTATCATTAGTGTTAATCTATTTTATTTTGTAATAGATTAGTTTCCAGCTTTCAGTCTTTTACTTTTTAGTATGGTAGGATTGTAGTTCGATGTAATCAAGTTCAGCTTATGAAATTTACTTCTTCAAATATGCAATGCAACTGTCACTACTAACACATGAGAAGACGAGGATCTTATCCCCGACTCTTCTGCACACAGAACAACGAGGACCTTGTCCTCGGCTTACAACATATCAACGACAAAACGACTACCTGACCAACATTTACCACTCAAACTACCAAGACCGAGGATCCTTCCTCGGCCTACTGGTTCATCACACGTCTTGACGAGGTCCCACCTCGACTCAATGACTAAAAAGATCTAACTGCCAAGACCGAGGACCCTTCCTCGGCCTACTGGCTCACCTTACGTCTAGACGAGGGCCCACCTCGACTCAATGACTACAGGTTCTAACAGTCAAGATCGAGGACCTCTCCTCGGCCTATTGACTTTCTTTACGTCAAGACAAGGAAATACCTTGTCACAATGACTACAAGCACCACACGTCTAAAACCTATGCATGAGTCATCTTCCTTGGCATAAGGAGACTAAAAAGAAGAAAATCACCTGACAGTCAAGGCCGAGGAGCCCTCCTCGGCTTAATGACTTGAGGTTCAGCCAAGACCGAGGAACCCCACCTCGGCCTAATGACTCGCCTTATAAGCAAGGAACGAGGGACCTTCCTCGACTTCCCTCCAGAAACAAGACTTGTACTTGTGCATAGCCCACAAACAAGCATTCATACAAATTCATAATAACAATACGACATGAATTGAAACAAAAGGACTTTTCATTGATATTCAAAAGGGAATTACAAAAGTCCTAGCACTATTACAAACTAAAGAGAAGGAAAATCCTAAGTTTGTACATCTTCAAAGGGCTTTTCCAGAAACTCCTCGGTGGCGGCATCAGTGGCAGGAGGGGTGGTCTACTCAGTTTGTGCATTTGCATGAGCTTCCTCGATAGCGCCACCCCCGACTTCATTCTCCATCTCCTCATTCTCGATCATCTCCACCAAGGCTTGGAGATTTCCAGGATCAACAAAGGGAGGAACCCAAGTTTCTCGGCCAGCTCGAACATCTTCCCTGGCTATAATGCCCAAGTTGTACTCAGAGAAAGGAACGAGATGATGGAGGGCCCTAGCCTCCTTGTCAAATTGATCTTGGCTGATCAGCCGAGCGATGATATTCACATCCAGACCAAGGGAGGAATCAGCCAGAAGACGACGAGCCAGATGTAGGTAGCCGTCCTCAAACATCATGGCCATCTTCTCATCAACGGCATCTTTGAAAGCCTGACTGGCCTTGAAGCGGGCAAGGCCTCCTCTTCCCTTGAAGGAAGTGTGGCTTCCAGACCCCGGCACTTGGCTTCGGCCTCCTCGGCCCTCACCTGGACCTCAGCTTTGAGCCTCTCCATCTCAGCCAACTCAGCATTCTTGAGCTTGAGAGCTTCCTCGGCTTTCAGATGAGCTTTCTTGGCTCTCTGCACCTCGGCCTCCACCTTAGCCTGGGCGGCCTCAAGATCAGCGTCCTTGGCTTTTAACAGCTCGGCCAAAGCTGCCATATCGATCTCACCCTTCCTCGGGGTGGCCTTAACCTCATACAACTGCTTATCCGCAGCCTTGGCCAAGACATTCTCGTAGGCCGTCACGGTAGCAAGCTACAAGGAAAATCAAAGTCAGAAACTACATCAAATACTAAGTCACGAGACTAAGGATACGAGATAGTTACCTCGGCAATCAGAAGTCCCTTACGACATAGCAAGTTCTCCTTGCTCGGCTTGTCTCGAACAAGCTTCTCAAAAGCCTCCTTGTCCAAGGCCCTTTAAACAGGAGCTCGGCCCAGTCTCACAAGAGCACCCTCCCTGGTCTGCACAGGGATGCCCCTCAGAGCTGGAACATTTGCCACCATCCACTGGGCAAGCTCCTCGGCATCATCATAAGATTTGATGGTTTGGACGGTGAGGGCTGGAGGAGCTTGAGGATTTGAAGACTCAACAGCAGCCCGCTTGGCCTGGGGCTCCACGGCAGCAGCGCCTTGGGGCCTCTTCTGACCCGAATGACGGTGGACGAGATCAGTTACCTCATCAGACGGAGGTTCATTCTTCAGCTTAGTAACATCAACATGGGGGCTATGCCCCTCGACAGTTGATGGGTTATCCCAGCCTTCGGAGGCCCCTTCCTCAGCGTCAACTTCCCCTCGTAACTTGATGGGGAGAGGTTGATCTCCTTTGGAATTTAGGAGGAGGTTGCGACAGTTGGCCTCTTCCTTCCTATCAGTTAAGGCCGAGATCTTGGCCATACGTCGTCTCTTTTTTATTAGATCAATGTCACTCAGGCTTTCCATTGCTAACTCTGCCTCCTGCTCGGGGGATAAATCTGCAAATACGAGGAAGAGATTGTCACATTACGAAATGGATCAAAATAGATAGCAAAAAACACAAGTGTCATAGGCAAGGATAAATCAATTACATCATACGACATCAGTTTCCTTAAGGCATTGATCCTTAGGGTTGAGCTTGCAACGTTCACATTCATCATGGAACACAAGGCCAGGATGGGTCCTCCAGTCGTTAAACTGTCTTCCCCTTTTAACGACGACGAGGGGAACCACCCCGTCCTTCTGTCCCGGCATCTGTCCTGCCTGGACATAATAGCGCTCATCGGCCTCCAAGGCATCCCAGTCAAGGAACGCGACTTCGGAAAATTCCTCGAGACGCTCAATCAAGTCCTTAGTCTACCCATGCTTCTGCACCTAACTAGACGCAGACGGCACGTCAGCAGGAGAGGGGAACTCCCAGCCTCGTCGGCTCTCTACCCTTATCACATGGTTCTCCCAGCCTCCTACCTTGCTAGACATTGGGAGAATAATATTCGGCTTCGTAGAGTCACTCCTTAGGACTAGGAGCCTTGAACTCTTGACGTAGCCAATATTGAAGAAGTGACGGAAGGCATCTTGAGTAGGCTCATAACCTAGGCTGCGACACAAGACTATAAAACCTACGAGAACCCTGATCCCATTAGCTCCCAACATGGCCGGGACGGCCTTCACGTCACCCAAAAATTTACTGACGAAGGGGTCCAAAGGGAGACGAAGTCCCTGTTGAAACTGCTTGAAGTAGAAGTGGACATGATTGTCGTTGTAATAAAAACTCTTCTCCTCAGCATCAGTTGCGAAGGTGGGTTTGCCAATATAAGTAAGCCGAAATTCAGTCTTATCTACCCCATACTTGGTATATAATTGCTCCAACATGGGATCCCCGGCTTTCAGTGGTCATTCTCGGCCTCGTCCTCCTCTTCCTCGGCCTCCCTTTCCTTCGACTTGTTCGCCCTCCACGAAGGCGTCAACTATTTTGGTAGACGAGGAGGCTTCACCCCCTCTTCCCGTCATATCTGCAAAATGCCAAGGATCCAAAGTTAGTCTCATCATCCAAGGCTGGTCTTAAGACGGGGAAGAGGGATGCCCCTCCTCGTCATTACAGTTAGGCCGAGGAGGGAGGCTTACCACTCAGACGCTCAAGAGCTATGTGATCCGAGGACGGTTAGAACAAATTGATGTGCTCCATCATCTCGGCACTATCCTCGAACAAGATGACATTGAGGGACGTAGAATCAATCCTATCTATCCTTGTGCTTTCTGGGTATTGGATGAACATTCTTGTACGGCCATATTTCCTCAACAATTCCCCTATTTCTGCCAAGTTCATCAACAGCCATGGTCCTCTCTCTCTCTCTCCGATAAACCCTCAAATTGCCCTTGTGGTATCCGTAAATGAATCGAGGAGAATGATCCCAAGAACGAGCCATTTTCTAAGGGGGAATGAAGAATCAATACGGGAGTTCAAGCAAATAGTCAAGAAAGCCTCAAAAAGCTTCAAAGCTCAACAATGGCGATTTGGAAATCCCAAAGCCTATCAAAACCCTAGAAATAGCAAGGGTGAACATGGAGATTAGTAAGAGGGAGAAATGTATACCTGTTTTCTGAAGAATGGACGGAATTGGACGACTGAATCAACTTCGCCGAAAAATTCAAGGTTCGCCGGAGTTACTGGGCTCAAGAACACGAAGAAGATTCTCAAGGCTCCTTGGTTTCGCTCTCAATGCTCATAGTGCTGAAAGGTTAAATTAAAAAAGGGATTTGCCTTTTATACTCAACAAAGCGGGTTAAACCCGAAAGTAAAATGGGTAACGGGTATGGCGCCCCAAAAATTAATTACAAGTAACAACTTCCAAGGTGTGTCAGACCTAAGGGCCCACATCTCATCATCATGCTATTAACCGGCGGATAATGGAACGACGCTCAATTGAAACGACTTCGACACGTGGCAACCTGTTCGTATTCTCATAGCCGAGGACGAGATGACTTTCTCCTCGTCCTAAGCCGAGCTAGAAAGTCGGGGGCCACTGAACAGTATAAACCGAGATACGAACATGGGCTTGTCCAGGTCTGGCCCAAGTGGATTGGGCTATAAACATAATCCATCTCTGAGTTACGAGAATCAACAATGGGCTTCCTCGTTCTCGTACCTCGTCATCAACAAGGCCAATCTAGGCCCAACAAGCAAGCAGAATGTGCCCCAACTAAGAATGCTGTGGAGACCTCCCTCGTATGCCGAGATCATCTCCATAGAGGACGAGGTGCCTTCCTCGACCTTTACGTTATCAATGGGCTCCCTATATTCTTTTTTCCTCCCCGGATCATCATGGACCGAGAGGTCATGAATGACGAGGAGAGAAAAGTTCGCACCTCGGCATATCTCCATATGACGAGGAGACAAAATCATGCATCTCGGCATTACTTCATGACGACAGAACTGTACATGACGAGGAGAGAAATTCATGCATCTCGGCCTATTTGCAAGTGACGAGATAAGGAAATTATTTTCCTCGGCTTACCGGCGAGCAGTTATCACAATCCTAGTCAAATATGGATTCAGCTGTTACAATCTTATCAGAATTGTAACCACCTCTTACAATACAGATCAAATAAGGACTCCTTAACAGATATAATCCTATAATCCTCCTAGGATTATATCTTATCTCCTTACAGTCCATGTTCAACATGGATTCTGTCAATCCATCCCTATAAATACAAGCCATATATCACATTATTTGGTACATTACCTTTTACATACGGAAACTCTGTCAATTTAGTTTCTCATCACAAAATCGTGAACTTATTCTCACGCCGGAGGGCCTTCGCCGGTGGAGCCCCGGCTTAGTTTATGTGTTTTGTCTTATTTTCAGGTTAAGCAATCGCCGGAGCAAACGATCGCTTGGATTTGGGCTGATTTGACGATTTTGGCATCATCAGTAGTGTAGTCACCTAATTCTTAACTGGTCATCTACGATCGATTATTTTAGATTTTTGTTTATTGTTTTATTCCTTTTGTCTATTTCTGTTAGCTTTCACTACTTTGGTTAAGTTTCTAACTTACTTCGTTTGACTTGGACTTAATAGGATAATAGAGCAAAAAACAGGGGCAAAACAGTTATTCCGTGATGCATCTCCCGTACGGGATCCGTCCCTTTAGACCGAGTCTCCTACGGGACAACCTGTCCGAAGACCGGCCCATATTTGAGTCAATATTGCTAATACAAACTCTCATTCATCACACTATTTGATTCATTCCATAACTACAAATCCTTTACTTGCAAGGAAAGCCATCAATAAACAACAACAATAACAACATCAAAACAACATCAACAACAACATTAACACCTATAGCAACAAAAACAACAGCGACACCACTACCACCACCAACAACAACAACAAAGCCTTTGTAGAAAGGAGAGAGAGAGAGAGATTCTATTTGTTGGAGGAAGAAATTTACATTTTTTGGACAGGCGGGGTTGTGGAGGGAGAATCCCAAATCAAAAACATGTTGCACCCTTTGCGATTAATGAGAGAGAAAAAGAAGATGAATAAAGAAGAATAGGAGAGAGAAAGAGAGAGAGATGAGTAGAGGTCGCAGTCCGGCGTATTTTATTTGAGAGAGAATGAGTAGTCTAACAAAGTAGCATTTTTTCGTAGCGTTTTTTTCCTCGTCCATATGCACTTGGGACGTATAAGAGACACTCTCTATACCCATCATGCACATTAATTTTTATCCTCCAATGCTCCATATTCAATGCCACATGAGGGCTGTAAATTCGGGCGGGTACCCGCCGGGTCAACCCGGACCCGACTCGAATTTCACGGGTTCGACTCGGTTTCTCACTAAAATTCGGGTCGAATTCATCTCACAAAATAGGTTCGCTTTCTGGATCAAGTCGGGTCGAGTATACCCGGGTACGTTCGCCGGGTTAACAAAAAACCCGGATCCGGATGCTAATAACCCGCGTATTAAACCAACCAAAAGTCGCCTAATCTCTCCAAACGCTCACTCACTCACTTCTTCGTCACCGGCCACTTCTCCGGCGCCTCTCTCTCCTCCTTCTCCCTTCGGCGACCTCCTCCATCAACTTCGATCGCTGCTTCTTTCCTTCATGATCTTGGATTCGTCCAGATCTGTCCCCATCGCCTCTCTCTCCTCCTCCCTCCGGCGACCTCTCTCTTCCTGACTCCATCATTTACCTCTTTTCTGATTTCGATCAAAAGCAAAGGAATTGCAGAAATCAATTACCTCTTTTCTGATATATTATTTTGTGAATTAATAAAAAAAAGTGTAATTTAAACACTTTTTTCTTTGATTTGTGTTGTGGGTTTTGGTGGGTTCAACTTTTTGGTTCAACAAAAGCAAAGGAATTGCAGAAATCAATTACCTCTTTTCTGATGTCGAGTGTTTATGGTTTGTTATTTTGTCATTCGAGTCGAACCCGGGTACCCGAGTAACCCGGCTACAAAAACCCGAGTCGGACTCGGCAGGATTTTGACCAACTCGGCTCGACCCGTTGAAACCCGACTCGAATTTTCATCATTGTAAACTTGACTCGAACTCGATCATACCCGACTCGAATTCGACCCGTTTGCAGCTCACATCTTCTCCAGTTCCAATTAAGCCTATATATACGTTTTATTGGGCATTTTAACATTTTTCTATCCTTCACTTATCACTTCCAATTATTATGAAAGGCCTACTAAACTTAGTGAACTTCAACATGGGATATCTACGATTTTTCTGGGCCAAAAACTATGTGTAAAATACCGTTGGAAAGATCTCTAAGTATACGTAGTTTGCAAAACACTTATTGGCCTTATAACATTTGAACCTTTTAAATAGAGTTTAAATTTGAGTTTAATTAAATATGAAGTTGAGTTACATGCCATCTTTTCTTGTTATTTAACTTTTTGAAGGGTTTCGTTGAGTAGTGAACATATGTTACTTTGTATCTCTTCGGTGGATTATGTCGAGTGGTAACTATTTATGCCCTATATCTCCAAGCCCAAGATGAGATCTTTGGAGTGGTGAGTATCCTATATATTTTGTTTACTTCCCTTTTCACTGTAATTTTACGGTATCACTTTTAGAATTTTGACCATCTTAGGAGCAAACCACAAAACAATTATATTATCGTAAAATCTAGGGAGAAACGCGTTTCTCCATAAGTTATGGAGAAACGGGTTATGGGTATCCAGAACCTTTTGAAAGGATATCCAGAAACTTTTTGTATTGGCCATGACCTTGTCCCATGGTTACTTCTGGATATCAGTCTCAAAGGTTCTGGATATCCAGAACCCTTTGAAAGGATATCGAGAAGCTTATGAAAGTGATATCCAGAAACCTTCAAAATGATATCCAGAAACTTTCAAAATGTTTCTGGATATTCATTTGATGGTTTCTGGATATACATTTGAAGGTTTCTGGATATCCAGAAACCTTCAATAAGCAATTTCTGGTCTTGGCCTTGGATTTGGCTACAAATCTATTTGAAGGAAAGCCATCATTCAACAACAACAACAATAACAACATCAAAACAACATCAACAACATTAACAACAACATCAACAACAACATTAACACCTATAGCAACAAAAACAACAGCAACACCACTACCACCACCACCAACAACAACAAAGCCTTTGTAGAAAGGAGAGAGAGAGAGATTCTATTTGTTGGAGGAAGAAATTTGCATTTTTTGGACAGGCGGGGTTGTGGAGGGAGAATCCCAAATCAAAAACATGTTGCACCCTTTTCGGTTAATGAGAGAGAAAAAGAAGATGAATAAAGAAGAAGAGGAGAGAGAAAGAGAGAGAGATGAGAAGAGGTCGCAGTCCGGCGTATTTTATTTGAGAGAGAATGAGTAGTCTAACAACGTAGCATTTTTTCGTAGCGTTTTTTTCCTAGCCAATGCTCCATATTCAATGCCACATCTTCTCCAGTTCCAAGTAAGCCTATATATACGTTTTATTGGGCATTTTAACATTTTTCTATCCTTCACTTATCACTTCCAATTATTATGGATAAGTGATTAAGGCCTACTAAACTTAGTGAACTTCAACATGGGATATCTACGATTTTTCTGGGCCAAAAACTATGTGTAAAAAATACCGTTGGAAAGATCTCTAAGTATACGTAGTTTGCAAAACACTTATTGGCCTTATAACATTTGAACCTTTTAAATAGAGTTTAAATTTGAGTTTAATTAAATATGAAGTTGAGTTACATGCCATCTTTTCTTGTTATTTAACTTTTTGAAGGGTTTCGTTGAGTAGTGAACATATGTTACTTTGTATCTCTTCGGTGGATTATGTCGAGTGGTAACTATTTATGCCCTATATCTCCAAGCCCAAGATGAGATCTTTGGAGTGGTGAGTATCCTATATATTTTGTTTACTTCCCTTTTCACTGTAATTTTACGGTATCACTTTTAGAATTTTGACCATCTTAGTAGCAAACCAAAAAACAATTACTATATTATACCTTAGGAATAACTAGAATTTATCGACTAGTTAGTGGAAGCACATGTATGAAATATATCCATTAAATCAATATGCATAAAATATTGAGGATAAAGCTCAATAATAACATATCATATAAGGCAAAACACTTTTTTTTTTTTTATATTACAACTAATTGTTGTTCAAATCGCCATAAAGTCAAGGATGTAGTTATCTTGGTGCCTTCAACATGCTCTGGCTGGCTATGTAGTTTCTTTGAGGTAATCCTCGATGCTACCTTTATCTTCGTACATGATTTTTAAAATCATCAACAACTTTGTTGACAAGCTCGTTCAGGTGGTCACGTTTACTGGAAATTTGCATAAAAAATGGAAGTAAGTGTTAGTATGTAGTAACCTTAAGCAACTGAAATAGAAATTAGTTAGTTGGTCAAACATCTATATCTATAGAGGCTCGGTTGATTAGAAAAACAATGCTTTTCCCCAACCTTTTGTAATTGTTTCTGCAAAACCAAATAATCCCACCATCCCAAAATAGAGCCCCGTTATTGATGTCAAGTATTTCAAGATATAAAATTATTGTTTGTACTTTCATAAAATTGTACAAAGCCAAATCCACCGTGCCTATTGAAACATGTACACCTCTTTTTGCGGGATATACAGGAATGGTATTCATGATTGTTTTTAAGGATGGGTGGAGTAATTTGAAGTGAAAAGGTATTGAGTGTAACAGTCAATAAACCACTAGAATTTATAACATTGTTTTCAAGGATGGGTGGAGTAATTTGAAGTGAAAAGGCACAATGAAAGAAATAATGAAAAGAAATTATGTACCTATCATGAACATCTCCGCCAATAAGTATCACATTTGTAAGTGCGTCTTCCCATTTTTTCAGCTTGCCTTCTTCGGCATTGCCATGCTTTCTCAGTCCTAGGCGGAATGTGCTTTCTGGTTTAGTAGGATCATCTGATTTAGTGAGATCATCTGGAATTACGTCATAAAATATTGGTCTGATTTTGTAGCCTTCATGTGTATTCTCCCGTTCCAGAATGTCAACAAGTTCATCAAGACAATACTCCGATTCACCATAATTTTCCGAGAATATACATATTGCACCAATTGAAGTACCAATCGCCATTTTTATTTCCTTCAAAAATCTCTCTGATTTTCTTGCACTCCTTTCATCAAAGAATGTGCAAATATTTGCCTTTTCCAAATTATCGTGCAAGAGACCAGCTACAGTGTAACGAACGTCGGAACCTCTAAAGTTCAAGAATATTTCATAATTCTTTGGACCATCTGTATATCAAGGACATTTAAGATATTAGAAAACAAAATTCAATGAAGTTCAGGTATACAATAAAAAATAATAATATACTCCCTCCAGTCAAAAGGGACATTAAATTGGTATTGCACGGGAATTAGGAAATGTGTATAGTGGAGTAAGTGTTGTGAGTATAAACATTGAGGTAGGAGAGAGAAAAATAGTAAGTAGATAATTACTATAAGTATGCTAAGTGAGTCATATGAATAAATTAAGAAGTATTAAAAAAATATTTTTGGAAGTGTTTCCTTTTAAATTAAATGGAACACTCCATAAGTAAATTTGTATCCCTAATTATGGGACGGAAGGATTACGTGATACAATTAATACATACTTGGCTACCCAAAAAAAAAATTACAAAAACACATAACTCATAGTTTCACCAACCTCTTCTCACAAACTCCTCTGCTGAATCAAATGAGGGAAAAAGTGGAAGTGAGCTTTTTACCATATTTATTTTTCACTAAATATATAGGGCATTTCATATTTTTTATGCCAATCCACTAGACTCCAATGGGGTTTCCTAAACCATATAGTAGATGGCGCTCTCGTTGAAATAAATAAAAAAAAAAAGAGTACATAAGGGCAAAACAATCATTAAGTAAATCACATGGAGGTTCACAAGATTTTTACCTTTTTTGAAAGGTGCGTTTGAATTAAGAAAGAGAGAGATATGAGAGAGGGCAGAGATTTTTTTAAAGTGTTTGAGATCGGCCGAAAGACCAAAATATGCAAGGTATTTTTTCACTTTTTTTTTTTTCAATTAATACAATGTAATATCTAATCACCACTTAATGCAATTTACTATGTTGTATTTTTTTCATAAAATGAAATATGGAGTTGATCAACCTTACGACGTAAAAAGCTTAACAAAAATGTCGACATGGCATCCTAGAGTCATCCTAGTCGGCATGCCACATAAAAGATAACTAACACCTGTTAAATACATTAACATTCATATAAAATCCACCAACATAGTAAATAAAAACTAACAGCGTTAAATAAAGACCCATTTCAACCTTCTTCTCCATTTTTCAAACATTGCCTTTAACCCACTGCAATCACCGCCACCACAGCCGCCAATATTTAACGTCATCCAACTGAGTTGCATTATTTATAAAAAAAAATAAAAATCCTAAAAATACATTGCATTATTGGGTCACTAGCTAGTGCATTATATTTTGTGAAATCGAGGGTATAGTACGTCACATGGTTTGGTAGTTCTCCCGTTTGAGATCATAGGAATACTCTCATTTATGTGCATCTTAAAATGGGGCAGATAATAAGGGCAGGAGCTTTGTTTGATGAGATGCCTAGGAAATCTATTGTCTCTTGGGTGAAGATGATTTGGGGCCACAATTTCTCTTCTTCTTCTTCTTTTTTTTTTTTTTTAAAATTGTCACAAGAATGAACATAACATGAGTTAATGTAAAGTTAGGATGCAGTTAACGGCAACTGTAATGTAGATGAAAGAGATGGGGCTTTGTGGTGGGTAGGAAAAAACGAAAAGAAAGCCGGAGATTTATTTGATGAGATGCCTAGGAATCAAAAATTTACTGGCTAATCTAAGGGTAAGAGTAAGCTAACACATAAAAAAAAGCCATTTTCTCTCTCTAGCTTTCTCTCTCTAGATTTTCTCTCTAGGGCTCCTGGTTTCCGACCGCCGTCTCTAGGGTTGCCTTAGGGCGCCACCGATGGCTTTTCCGGCGTCGTTTTTCGATGTTCCTGTTGCTCCGATTCCGCAGCATCAATCTAGTTGCCAAAACAACTCTCAAAAACCTAGCAGTCCATTTTCCGGACCCATTATGGCTGCGGCAAACCCTAACCCTAATATTCAATCCACACAATTCCTCACAAACCCTAATCCTCAACCCACACAATCCCTCACAAATTCTAATCCTCAACCTGTCATAGCGCAACACTCCAAATCATTTGCGGCTCTCTTCTCAGACATTCAGCAATCCCTTGCTTTCCCCATTGCCCCTTTATCGTCACACAAAGGAACTCCAGCCATCAAACTTTCGAAGGAAGCTATTGACCAATTTTCTAAGACATTTAGATGGACTCTCGTTGGCAAGTTCTCCCATGGCAGGCCGTCTATGGAAGACACAAGGATTGCTTTTGCAAAATTTAATCTTAAAGGGGTTTACAAACTGGGTCATCTAGACTCAAAGCATATTCTAATCCAGTTAACAACGGAGGCAGATTATCAGAGACTTTGGATGAAGGAGGTATGGTATGTATTTAAATTCCTCATGAGAACGTTGGCTTGGTCACCGGCATGGAGGCCGAAACAGGAATCTTCTATCGTTCCAGTTTTGGTTGGATTACCCGGACTTCCAGTTCATTTGTTCAACAAATCATTCTTGTTTTCATTGGCGCAAGCTATTGGCAAGCCTTTATCTCTTGACAAAGCGATAGTGGAGCTTTCTAGGCCCAGTATCACTAAGGTATTGATTCAAGTTGATGTTCTTAAGAAGTTACCTACAAAAGTGTTCATTGATTGTGGTGATACCCTTCCAAGTTTCTATCAAAAAGTGGAGTATGATAACATTCTGAGATATTGTAAACATTGTTTCACGCTGGGGCATGATATTTCTCAGTGTAAGAGAGCAAATCCATCGGTTAGAAGCAATAAGGACAAAGAAATAGTAGGACAAATGTGGACAAGATTAATGCTGATGTTGGTAATAAGGTGGTCATTGAGAACCACCAAGTTGATGTCCCTTCCAGCTCCAATGATAGGATTCAAGAATTGAATATTGAGCCGGTTGACACTCAAGGTGAAGAATTGGTAGTCTTGGATGACACAGCTATCGTTGATATAAATACAGGCAATGAAACTCTGGTAGCTTCTGTTGCGCTTGGAGCGCAGATGGGGGATTTGGCCATTCAAAAGGGGTCTACGGCCTCACCATCCATCCCTATGATGGCTCCTGCTTTGGATAGCGAAGCACTAAATCTCGTTCGGGAAAATGTTAGACAAATTCAAGCTTCTTCAGCTCCTAACTTACGTCCCTCTACTGCTCGTATGCCAAATCCTAAATATTTTAATCCCGAATTTATAAACCCAAAAAACCTAAAAGAAGCTCTTACTCTTCGGGAAAAATGCGATTCTGAACCGGAAGGCGGTCTTTCTGCTACTTCTCCTTTGGCATATCATAATGCTCACACTTATGGGGGTATAGTTGGAGGAGTTCATGTTGATCCGTGGGCACCAATGGCTGACTGCGATAATTTTGAAGATTATTACGATGAAAAAGATGGCTTTCAAATGGTTAAAAGAAAACGAGGAAAATCTGGATCGAAAGCTACATCAAAAAACCTCAAGCCTAAACGGTCTTGGATTAATAAAAGGCAATTTGATTGACCTTTTTATTTATTTTATTTTATGATTTTTCTTTTATTTATTGTACTTTTTTTTAATTTTCAATAAAATATAGGGGGCATTGGCCTTTTCAAAAAAAAAAAAAAAAAAAAGATGCCTAGGAATCTATTGTCTCTTGGACGAAGATGATTTGGGGCCACAATTTCTCTTTTATTTTTTATTTTTTTGAAAATTTTGTCACAAAATGACATGAGTTAACGTAACATTTGGATGCAGTTAAAACGGAAGGAGCAATAATAGCAAATATTGAAGTACAGATTGACAATTTCATTAGTTTTTGTATGGTGACCTAAAAGTAAAAACAGTTTGTTGATGCTCATACAAGTATATCACTATAAATATATACTTTTAAAAATTGGGTTAATGACAATTTAGGGCATGTAGTATAGGGGCATTACCACATTGGGGTCCGAAGTCCAAAAACTATCAATTTGGGGTCCGAATTTACAATTTTGATCAATTTGGGGCTTTTTGACGGAAAACGTTAAAAAACTCCGTTAAGTGACCATGTGTGAGGCATGTGACATTCAGTGAGGGCATTTTGGTCATTTCCCGTTCAGCCAAGACTTCAGGCCCTAAATTGACAAATTTTTCTATAAAATAATAAATAAAAATATTTTTTTTTTTTACAAAAAAACATAAATTGGGTTAATTGATATTATTTGAAACATAAATTGGGTTAATTGATAATAGAAAAATGGATAATAGTTAATATCTTAAATTATTTTAAATCATATTAACTATTATCTTTATTTTTTTCAATATTTTAAATTTACTAATCATTTTTTGTAAAAAAAAAAAATATTTTTATTTATTATTTTATAGAAAAAATTGTCAATTTAGGGCCTGAAGTCTGGGCTGAACGGGAAATGACCAAAATGCCCTCACTGAATGTCACATGCCTCGCACATGGTCACTTAACGGAGTTTTTTAACGTTTTCCGTCAAAAAGCCCCAAATTGATCAAAATTGTAAATTCGAACCCCAAATTGATAGTTTTTAGACTTCGGGCCCCAATGTGGTAATGCCCCTATACTACATGCCCTAAATTGTCATTAACCCTAAAAAATACTCCCTCTGTCCCATAAGTCTTAAGAAAACTTTCTATTTTGGGCGTCCCATAACTCTTAAGAAATTTACTATTTCCTCCACTCATTCTCTCTCCTACATTATTTTAATACTCACAACACATTATAATTTACTATTCCCTCCACTCATTCTCTCTCCTATTTAATTTTTCACACTCACAACACTTCTTCCACTCATTCTCTCTCCTAATACTATAATAATATTCCTTAATTCTCGTGCCAAATAGAATCTTCCTAAGCTCTATGGGACGGAGGGAGTAGATAATTCTTTTAAGATGGAGGAATACCAAAATACTAATGGGGAAAGAGATGCTTACTTGAGTTTGTGTAATTTGAACTCGTTTCATTACCATCATCATCCGATTTGTGTGGAGTGCCAGTGGCGGTAGAGGAGTTATCCGATATGAGTTCAAATAAGGCACAGACGGCTACACATACGGCAACTGTAATGATGATGTAAGAGATGAGGCTTTGCGGTGGGTAGGAAATAACGAAAAGAAAGAAGGCAGCAATAAACGCGGACCATATCTCTTGGCTCTTATTTTTCCTTCCCTGTAGCTCTGCTCAACGCCAAAATGAGACAAGGATAAGAAGTAAAATATGCATGAGCAGCAATAAATTGATTATTCTCTCATTAAAATTTATTATACTATATGGAGAATTTTTTATTTTTTTTTTAAGTGAGCTTTTAAATTAGGAGTTTTTACAAAAAAAAAACTATCGCAAAAAGATGTTATTTACAAAAAAAAATAAAAAATCATGTAAGCTGTGATATTACAAAAAACTACTTTTCTTTTCTTCTTTTCTTAATTTTTTTTTTAATTTTTTTTAAATTTTTTTTAAATTTTCAATTAAAATAAGTGATAATTCATTTATCAGTTTTTTAAAAAGTATTTTGTGATTGTTTTTTTTTTTGTTAAACAACTGATAAATGCATTTATCAGTTATTTGACAACTAAACGCAAAAAAATTAGCTTTTTGTAATATTCAAAGAGTTTTTTTTGTAATATCCAACTTGTGGGGTTTTTTTTTTTTTTTTTTTTTTTTTTTTTTTGTAATATCCATCTTACAAATGTAGTTTTTTGGTAAATGTCCCATATTAGTGGATGACTTAATCTTGCCAAAAAGCTCTAGTTCTAGCTCAAATGACATTCGGTATTCCTTTTTATATTTGAAACTCAACAAAATCAATTTCAAGTGTCAATATATTGTAATAGCTGAATGATGTAATGCTCAGACTCTTCCATTATACTCCCTCCGTCCCATAGAACATTACACGTTTACTATTGAGAACGGAAAATAAGGAATAATGTTATTAAAGTAGGTGTTGTGAGTGGGAGGAGAGAGAATGAATAGAGAGAATAGTAAATTATAATGGTGTTGTGAGTATTAAAATAATGTAGGAGAGAGAATGAGTGGAGAGAATAGTGATTTAAGGTTTCCTTTTTAGGAAAGTGGGACTTTAAAGAGGGACGCCCAAAATAGCAAAAGGGGTAATGTTCTATGGGACGGAGGGAGTATTAAAGTACCCATGTCCAAAAGATAGGACATGGGTGTGGGTGTGGGTGTGGGTGTGGGTGTGAGTGTGAGTGTGGCTATTTTATACTAAATTTTGTGTAAAAACTTAAAATTTTGGAGGATCCGACACTTGGATCCGTACCGATGTCGGACATTCGTATCCGAGTCCGATGAATGCATTCATTAAATAAAAAAAATAGATGCATTCATTGATAAAAATAAAATAAAATGACTTGAGCTATTATTATAGTGACACTTGGAGTGTGAAATCTAACATTGGTCGAATTTGAACTTCTGACGTGCATATTATACTGTATAGACAGCTACGCCTAATGCCGCTTGAGCTAGTTCTATTTGGCAAATGATTTAATATTGCAATATACATTTGTCAGCTTAGTAGATTTAGGCTGTATACCTTTATCTTGATGATCAAGCTCCTTCAGCTGTGCCATCACGTCCTTCGTCACAAATTGTTTTCTTAATTCTTGTTCACGGATGAGCAGAAGATTTGGCATGTCCAGACCATGGTCACCATTGAGGAATCTGAGAAGTAGTTTGACTTCATTAAGCAGAAGGAGAAGCTCAACCCTTTTGTCAGATTCTTGTTTCAGGGAACCTAAAATAATAGCTATGTTTCGCAAGATCGGTTTTGAAGTGTTGTGTGGTAATTGATTTCTAATGTTGGAACGAAGATATATGACCAAGCGCTGCAGCACCATTTCATCTTGTTCACCAGCCTCTGCAGATCAAGCCAAACCGTTTATGATCAAAATTTTATTTTACTACTTAGAAATGAGAACTATTCTCGCTCAAAAAGAAAAAAGATATGTAAATTATTTTTACTCAATTAATTACCCACTCTCCAAAATGACTGTATATTTAAAATATAGGTCCCAAAACTACCCCTTAAAAATTATTTTCTGACATGTACATAAATCGTTCTCAAATGAAAAAAAAAAAAAAGACAATTATTTTGGAACAAACCTTCAATTGAACTAGACAGCACCCGCAGCTCTGCTTCCACGTATTGCCCGAAGAGAGTCTTCAGCTTTTCCCTTATTTTCCCCAGGTTCCTCGCGTAGGGAAAAGAAGGATTATTTACATTCGCATCTGGTAATTGGAGCAATTTGCCGATGGCGATTTTGGCGTCTTCTACCAAAGCGAGGAACTTCTCAGTGAATGCATGACGAGGAGAATTTTGTACTAACACTGACTGCTCCATATCATAAACCATCGGTTCCATGGAGTACAGTGTTTTTTGAAGGTTTTCCACTAGGTTACTCAAAGGTGGATGGATGTTTGATCTTGACATTAAACGTGTTATCTGCTTCTGTAAATTAGAACATGGGACGACAACCCCTCTAGGCCCGACGACAAACCTTCTAGGTCCTTGATTGGACATCTTAAGAATCATCTTAAGAATCGAAGCTGTTCTTAACAAGTGAGACCCCAAAAGATAGGGAAACATGGACTTTTATGATCAATAGATTTATAAACAGACAAGAAGTTTCCTTCTTTTAATATAATGTCTTAGTCTTACAACAACTATGGTAGGTATTGATTTGTTCTCCACACAATAAATAATTATTCGTGAGGAAATACAAACTCCATGGTCCGACGTCAAGTAGGGACCATAATAATAATTATCTCTCGAAGGGGAGGTCACCGGTTCGATTCTCCTCAAAGGAATCTTTGTGGTTATTGTTCCTATCCTGGGTTTCAGGCTCCTTAGGAGTCCCCCGGGCACATACATTCAGTTAAGGAAGCAGCATTGCTGGGCTTGCAACCTCAGTGTGGGGAGTTCAACTACCGCATTGTAGGAGGGCTCCCTTGGGAAGGGAGTATAAGTCTGTCACCCTGGTTGATTTGGGCATATCCGCGATTCCTCCATAGGGCCACATGTAGAGGCGGGTAAATTTAGTGGTCAGGGAATAGCCGGCGAAGGGCGGGGAACCTGAGGCAACCAAAAAAAAAAAAAAAAAAAATGTACATGATTTTGAAGGTGCTATTTACTCCATACCAATAGAAAACACTAATACTTCACTTTGCCTCGAAATTAAGGAAAATATTGAAAGTCCGCTATCTTTTAATGTTACACAATTAACTAGACTCTAGTCGCACGCAGCCTGTCTGAAATACTAGTTGACAAGGTCCGGGGTGACCTGTTCATTTGACAGGAGCTCTTTTGAGAGTTTTTTATACTTTCAATATGTCACATCATCCTTATTCTTAAGTTAAAACTTAAAATCTCAAATATTTTTTTCACAATAGTAGAGTTTTTTTTTTGTTTGTCTACGGAATAGATGAACTTTAATTAAAAAAACCATAAAAAGTAGCTTTTTTTACAAATAGCTACTCTATAATAAAAAGCTCCTTGAAATTTTTCACAATGATAAAAAACTCTACATAGCTTTTTCACAAAAATAAAAAGCTACAAAAAAAAAAAAAAAAAAAAGCTCTCATTATAGATATAAGTGGTGCTTCTCCCTGTCCGTTTTCCCTTACTGATTAAATGTTGTCTTCATCCAAGTTAATTATTATTTTATGTGAAGTGGAGCAGAATCTTGATAAAAACAAGCAAACAAACATAATGGCGGAGCCATTATCATCTCATATCTGTATTATTTTTACATATTGTGGGTTGGTTATCAAATTACAGATATTTTTTTTTTAATAATGTGAGGGATCAATTTTTATTTGTTTCGCTTAACACTAACATTATGACCTTTGAAACTAAGACTTTGTTGTTGTTGTAATTATCATCTCAAATGTTTTTGTTGTGAATTCACACAGCAGAACGGCCCAAGCTTGAAGTAATAATAAGAGCAACACACACGAAAAGTAAATCACACACAAAGGAACACACAAGAATGTTGGGATTGGATCCTAAACTGCAAGGAAGGAAGCGACGGAGGAGATTCTGCGGTGGAGGGCGGCCGCGCTCGGGGTGGAGAGCGACCGCGCTCGTTGGTCAAAATTGGGGCTGGAACTTCGGCAAAGGAGGGCGACCGCGCTGCAGGGGTGCGCGGCCGCGCTGGCGTCGGGGAATTTGAATCCTGGTCTGATTTTGTTTCCTATTTTGTGTAGATCTCTTCCTTGACTGAGCTAGGTTCCTTGTATAAACTATATAAGTATAATTTCGGCCTAGAATACAGTGTAGCAACATATTAGAAGGTGTCTAATAACATATTGGCTTGGCAATTGCCCCCGGACGTAGTTCACGAGTTGGTGAATGAACCGGGTAAACAACTCTTGTGTTCTTGTGTGTGATTGTTTCTTTCTTGTACGTGTGGGTGTGTTGATTTCTTTGTGTTGATTGCAACTGGGGAGCACCAATTTCACAACAACTGGTATCAGAGCTTTGGTTCGGAGGATTCAAAATCTTTTCATTAGTTGATTAATTTTGAATCGCGTTCTTGGGAATTTTTTTTTGGTGAAGCAGTCAAGATGAAGACCCAAATCGAGAAATTCAGCGGTGTGAATTTTACGTTTTGGAAGACAAGGATTGAAGACTACCTTTATTGTAAGGATCTTCATAAGCCCTTGAAGGAGAAGCCCGAAGACATGTCACAAGGGGATTGGGAGACGTTGGATCGGAAGGCGTTAGGAGCGGTAAGGAGTGCCCTAACCGACGACGTTGCACGGAACGCTATGGAGGCCAAGACAACGGTGGAGTTGCTACAAACGCTGTCAGACATGTATGAGAAGCCGTCGAATATCAATAAGGTGCATTTGATAAAGAGGTTTGCGAATGCGAAGATGTCAGAGGGGCAGACAGCGGCAAGTCATATCGGCAATTTCAAAGGTATGGTGGACCAATTGAAAAGTGTTGATATTACTTTCTCCGATGAAGTGCTAGCTTGTTTTCTTCTAAAATCATTGTCTGATAGTTGGGAGGTTACTGTTACAACGATTAGTACGTCGAAAACAGCATTGGTGTATACGGAGGTTAGAGATCTCGTCCTGCAAGAGGAGTTGCGAAGGAAAGAGAAAAGGGGAGAATCGTCCGTAGATGGGGCTGCACTTAGGGTGGAGAGAAATAGGGGGAGACCGAAAAAGGGGAAAAAGGTCAAGTGCTACAATTGTGGTGAAATGGGGCATATCAGTTATGACTGTCCGGGAAAAGGTGGTTGTGCTAACGTGGTGGATGATGGTGGTGATGTATTAATCCTAGGGGAGGAACAGTCGGGTGAAGATTGGGTGTTGGATTCTGGAGCTTCTTGTCATGCTAGTGGGGATGCAGAATCAATGAAGCGATACAAAACTAGAGATTTTGGGGTTCTCTATCTTGGTGATGGTCAACCATTGAAGATCAAAGGTAAGGGGGATGTGATGATGAAGACACCTAATGGGGCTGTTTTACAACTACACGACGTAATGCATGTTCCGGATTTGAGGAGGAGAGTGATCTCTGTGGGACAACTTGACAGTGAAGGGTATGGTGTTTCTTTCATTTGGGTCTTGGGAAGTCACAAAAGGGGCTAAGGTGTTGGCTCATGGGGTTAAGGGGAAGACGTTGTACTCTACCTACAATGTCGCTTTTCGTTCCGGTGGGAGCAAGAGGCTTAAGAACCGGCCTGTTGGTGTAAAAAGGGGAGACATCAAGAAACGGTATGTTGGGGAGGGCACAAAGTTGATCAACGCGGTGTGGATGTCCAAGGGCCCTAACAGAGAGCGGTTTCAGACCAAGAACAGTCGATGCAAGAAACAAGGTGTGTCCAAGTTTCAAGGGGAAGCATTGCGAGGAAGGAGGGTCTGGAGGGAGAAGGCGAAGTTAGACTTGCGGGGAGAAATCAAGGTAGAAGCTGATTTGGGGAGGCAAGAACGATCTAACACGGAGAGGTTGAAACGTCGCTTGGTTTCAACTCGCCTTAGTACTTGAGGAGAGGTGCGGTAGTGTCAAGCCAATATGGAGGAGGGGGAATGTGTTCGAAGGTCTTTACTCTGTGGTGGGAGTTAATGGATGATTTTATGTTTGTTAGTTTAGTCTCCGGTGGGAGTTGTTGGGATTGGATCCTAAACTGCAAGGAAGGAAGCGACGGAGGAGATTCTGCGGTGGAGGGCGACCGCGCTGCAGGGGTGCGCGGCCGCGCTGGCGTCGGGGAATTTGAATCCTGGTCTGATTTTGTTTCCTATTTTGTGTAGATCTCTTCCTTGACTGAGCTAGGTTCCTTGTATAAACTATATAAGTATAATTTCGGCCTAGAATACAGTGTAGCAACATATTAGAAGGTGTCTAATAACATATTGGCTTGGCAATTGCCCCCGGACGTAGTTCACGAGTTGGTGAATGAACTGGGTAAACAACTCTTATGTTCTTGTGTGTGATTGTTTCTTTCTTGTACGTGTGGGTGTGTTGATTTCTTTGTGTTGATTGCAACTGGGGAGCACCAATTTCACAACAAAGAATTGTTAACCCGGTTCGTTGCAACAATAACTACGTCCGGGGGCGCTACCAAGCCAAAATATTCTCTCTAATATTTTCAGATGTTACAATTTGTTTATAGGCTATCACATGTATTTATAGGGAACAATAAATCAAATCCTAGTAATAAAAGGATTCCTACTCAAGAAAGTAATCTTCTTTCTTCACAAGTCCTTCCAAATATTACTACCAAAAAGAATCACCAATATAGGAGGAGATCTTGTCCAAATAGGAAACCAATCAGCTGCAGAAATATCCTCCTCGTCACGTGGACGGTCGCCCACCACGCCATGGGCGGTCGCCCAAGTAGGAAATTCCCCGAGCCCAACCTTCTGTGCAACTGGGCGGTCGCCCATCACCACCTTGGGCGGTCGCCCAGCTCGACAGTCACTCCTCCGCGATTTTCTTCTTGATTCCTTTATCCGTGGTTTTGACTCCACATCCCAACAATCTCCCACCTGGAGACAAATCATCCATGATACCTCTCTTGAAACAAATTTCAGTGGCCAGCTATTGCGTTGGTAGCGCCAGGCCTCTTGTCTAGTTATCCAAGTGAGTTGAAGCTGAGCTACGCTTCAACATAACTGTCGGTTCTACCATGCTCCGAGTCTTCATTCCGAATGATCCTCCCTGCACATCCCCGCTCACTTGCTTGCTAACTATCGATCCTGAACAGCGCGAATCCACGTGCCCCACACAATCACAAGCTTGGAACCTTTGTGTGTTCTTTGCAACCCATCGCATCACCGTTCTAGATCCCGCTCCAATGTTGGCCAAATTGGCTCCGCGTCGGCCGACTTCATTACCCAATTTTCTACCAACATACCGTTTAGTGAAATTTCTCCCACCATGGCGATCTCGGCCACCACCATTCATCATTGGGATGGGCCTTCGTTTCCCCCAATGACTCATGTTGCATGTGGTATACAACATATTTTCCACGCCGCCACGAGCCACCAAGCTAGCTCCGCGGTTTACCTTCCACGTCCCACAACCGAAGGTCACCACACAACCCTCCTTATCAAGTTGCCTTATGAAAATCAAGTTCCTCTTCATATCCGGAATATGTCGCACATCACGTAGCCGCAAAACAGTCCCATCTGTTGCTTTGACCCGAACAACCCCCTTTCCAATGACCTTGACAGGATTATTGTTTCCCAAACGAACAACCCCAAAATCACCCGGAATGTACTGCTCCATTCTTTCTGCACTGGTGCATGAATGAAACGTCGAGCCCGAATCCAAAACCCACGAATCTGTTGAACTGCTCCCACCCAAGATTAATGCATTCGCTATCTCCACAGCAACATTCAATTCCTTCGTTACGCCTCGACCGCCGGACAACTTCTCCTAAAGTGCCCCTTCTCCCCACAATCATAGCAAGTAATCACCTTCTTGCCACCCTTACTCTTTTCACCGACATTTAGTGCTAGCCCCGATGTCCCACCCTTGCTCTTCCTACGAATTTCTTCGCCAAGAATCACATCAACGACATCCGAAAACTTCAACTTCACTTTTCGTGTTGAAACGTTAACTGCTATCGCAGTCGTATCCCAACTTTCCGGCAAAGAAGAAAGTAATATCAACGCTAGTACCTCGTCATCAAGAGTAACAGCCACGGAAGACAGTTGGGTCGCAGTAGATTTGAATTCACTTATATGCTTTGTTGCCGACATGCCCTCCTCCATCCTTATGTTCAACAGCTTCCTCATTAGATGAGCTTTATTCGCCGCCGATGGTGCCTCGTACATGCTCGCCAACATCTCTAACATCTCCATGGTAGTCTTTGCCTCCAAAACATTCTTTGCCACATCCTTGGTCAACGTTTGCCTAACAAGCCTTAACGCTTTCCGATCCAAGATTTCGAATTTTGCTTCCTCTATGTCCGCCGGCTTTTCTTTTAATAGTAGATACAAATCCTTGTTCCACAGAACATCCTCGATTTGTGTCTTCCAAAAATTGAAATCCGTCCCATCAAACTTTTCGATCAACACCTTATTACCATCCTCCAAAGCTCCCAAGAAATCCATAGCAAAAGACCAGCCAACAAATGATTCGACAAAACCAAAGGCTCTGATACCAGTTGTTGTGAATTCACGCAGCGGAACGACCCAAGCTTGAAGTAATAATAAGAGCAACACACACGAAAAGTAAATCACACACAAAGGAACACACAAGAATTGTTAACTCGGTTCGTTGCAACAACAACTACGTCCGGGGGCGCTACCAAGCCAAAATATTCTCTCTAATATTTTCTGATGTTACAATTTGTTTCTAGGCTATCACATGTATTTATAGGGAACAATAAATCAAATCCTAGTAATAAAAGAATTCCTACTCAAGAAAGTAATCTTCTTTCTTCACAAGTCCTTCCAAATATTACTACAAAAAAGAATCACCAATATAGGAGGAGATCTTGTCCAAATAGGAAACCAATCAGCTGCAGAAATATCCTCCTCGTCACATGGGCGGTCGCCCAAGTAGGAAATTCCCCGAGCCCAACCTTCTGTGCAACTGGGCGGTCGCCCATCACCACCTTGGGCGGTCGCCCAGCTCGACAGTCACTCCTCCGCGATTTTCTTCTTGATTCCTTTATCCGTTGTTTTGACTCCACATCCCAACAGTTTTTTGATTTAGTTGCTCAAACTATTGTTTGTTTTTGTATGTTCTACTAGTTGTATTACAGAAAAAAAAAAGAGAAGACATAGTGGGTGGGGGGGGAGTGGGGATTTTTTTTCTCAAATAATTCATTTTTAAAATTTTATGTTTCAAAGTAACTTATTGTTCAAATTTTTTTCCCTAAATGTCCCACTTTCTTAAACTCTCTACACGGGTGTAACGAGTTTAGTGTAATTAAGGTTATCCGGTTTGTCATTAATTGCTAGTAATTAATAAAGATAAACTCGCTACACCGTGTAGCGAGTTTACCTTTTTTTTTAGTAGATAAAGTTTTCCAGATTCATTTATCCTCCTATCCCCCATTCTTTCATTCTCGTATCCTCTTCGCAACCCTCAATCTTCTCAATCCAAATTTGATTAAACACAAAAAATGGATCCAAGAGAGCTCCGTTTTTTTTTATCGCCGTCCCAATTCCACCGGTGAATCCTCCACCCCTCAATCTTCTCAATCCTCCTCATCATCGCGTGTTATTATGATCTCGCCGGTACCGTAGAGTTCGCCATTGTGAATTACACCACGATCGCGCAATGCCATACTGCATGGGTAGTTTGCGAATCATTACGAGGGCCGAGTCACCTCATCGTTGGAAAACACCAAATTAATGAAAAACGAAGCCGCCATGCCATTTTGATAATCCTCAAAATTTTGAAAAAAGGAAAAAGATACTAGGTCCGGATGTTAAGTTACCCCTTGAAAAGAACGTTTGGCGTTCACCCAAGGAGCCTTGCAAATACAAGTCTTCCAAAGGTCTAAAATTTGTGCAAGTGTGTGTATGTGTGTGTGTGATTTAAGAAAGAGAAAGAAGAATTTTTACATATTTAAAGGAATGTGCCAAGCCTTTTCCTAAG
This sequence comes from Adenophora triphylla var. japonica, assembly GCA_022495995.1. Lineage (NCBI taxonomy): Eukaryota > Viridiplantae > Streptophyta > Magnoliopsida > Asterales > Campanulaceae > Adenophora > Adenophora triphylla. The sequence continues at coordinate 49,744 of JAFEMH010006253.1, read as the reverse complement.
CTAGGAACCATTTTTATAAGGTTCTAGGTCTAGGATGACTTGAACTTTGATATTTTCGGGATTTTGATCCCTGCCCATTTTTGAGCTTGTGGTCATCATTATGGGACCTATCTACCCTCCCATTAGATTAATCAATCAATCTAAGCATAGGAGCCTTGGTATATTTTAATCTAATTTTCATTGGAGATTTTAGTCAAATGTGATCAAAGTGTGGAATTTAAGTCCAAGAATGAAGTATGTAGAAGAAGAATGAATCTTTGGCCATCAATCCTACATCTAGAGATATTGGTGATTCATAGGGACATTTTGGTATATTTATCTCAAGTGATCATAGGAAATCCTAGAACCAAGAATCATTGACCTCTACAAAGGAACAAGTTTTATGGCATTTTATGGTTAGATTGGTGTAAAGATTGAGTCTTTACACCAATCTTTGCTCCACGAGTGCTCACGAGCCACGGGTCTATGAAAATAAGACATAAAGATTGGATCTTTATATTCATCATATGTCTTTGACGCCTTAATAGGATTTAGACAATCCTAGGAGAAGATTCCACCCTTGGGGACATGGGGAGGTATAAAGAAATTGTGGCATTAAAGTGAAAGAATCAATGTAAAAATTGAATCTTTACATTGATTTCCCCATTTTAGAGTGCTAAAGGGACAAGGGGGATTATGAATCTAAGAGAGAAATGTATAAAGATTGAATCATTATGACTTTCCCTATGCCCTTAATACCCCAATGGGTGGACAATCCTAGGAAAAGCTAGATTTAGGGAAGGGGAGAAGGTTTAACACATAAAGATTGCATTTTTAGACATAAATTTAAAAGGGGGTGACATCATCTCTTGACAAGCCACTAGTGAATGTATTTACACATCCTATCACACATCGAATTCAGGGAGAGCTTGAAATATGAGATCTGGTTCCTAGTGATTTTATTTATAAATATTTGTTTTGACCAGAAAGTCCAAAATATGAGAAAATTGAAAGAGTGGGGATGTATGGGAATATTTACTTTGCTAATCCGAGCCAAAAAGGAAAGTTTGGTAAGTAGGATTTTTGCCTTTCTTATCAAAGATTTAGATGTATAATTGGTGAAGATATTGTATATATATATATATATATATATATATATATATATATATATATATATCTTTATTTATGTAACTATATTGTGATTGGTTAATTTAGGACTAACAATACTAATTGATCTCTTCATTTTTGGTAGTATCAATCCTGAACACACATCTAGATTTCTTACAAGTCATTTGTTTTTTCTTCTTTCAGATTAGGCTTCTCTTGTGAAAGAAAGATTATTCGGTATTTAGAAGTTGGTTAGGACTTGCTTTACTATTTTTATCTTTGTTGTTTCACTTATAATTAGTTGATTTTGTAAATCGAATCTTTCATAGTGAAATCCTTTTTAGCATAAAGTCTTGTTTGCTGAAGTTGAATTAATAAGCATTTAAATATCTCGTGTTATTCTTTTTATTCCGCTGCAAACTTTAATTGTGTGAACAGTTGTGTCTGATATATGTACACATAACCCTTATCATGGATAAATTAACAACCAACTACAAAAAATTGAAAATTAGTTATATAGTCTATTCTATATTATTAGAAAAAAAAAAAAGCTTAAATTAGTAACCTTTTAGGTAGGGTTACAGTTCTCGATCCAAAATTAGAAATTGAACAAGAGTTTGGCCACCGTGACCGTCGTAGAAGGTTGCCGATGGCCGTCTTACCAGCGCGTCGAATTCGCAGAAGTTATCTATATTACAATACTTGTGGGTTTTAACCACCACACAAAGAGCGACTAAGATTCAATTTCACAAAAGACAAAGAACGATCAGGAATATTGAATCTAAATTTAAACCGGCTAGCCCATGTTCTCCACGGCAGTTACACAATCAAACCTCTTCTCCCCAAACCACCAGTTCACTTTTCAATCTAACTCCTTTTCCCCTATTCAGTCAATCTTTAATCATTAGCAGAAGATGCTGATATCGGCCGTTCTCATTCTCTTTAATAAGTTCTTTCCTCCTTTCTTTCCCTATCTATGCAATTTTTGTTTCATAATTCCCAATATTTTTATAACCCTACTCTTATTCATTGATGGTTTGAATTCAATCGAGGGTAGAATTGTGAATCAGCGTTGCGGCCCTCTCATTCCGTCGAGTTGATTGTTGGTGTTATCAATTATGATTCCATTTTCAAGTTTAGTGGGTTTGCATTTAGGGTTCAGATTTGTGTTAATGTATGGTGCTAACTGCTCTCTTCCCCTGATCGGCTCCCTCTGCGAATTCGTCTAACACGCCCAGAACTAAATTCTCCTTTCCCTCAATCAATTTCGACAATCTTCAGTTCTGTTACTATAATTTCAAGAGCATATCTTTTCTTTGTTTCATGGCAGATACACGTGCTACCTCCATGATTTGAAGGTTACTCAATAGTATTTAATTCTGTCTTTTGTTCACCACTCCAAAGGTGTGTTCGTTTAGTTGCTTCGTTTTATGATCAATTTGGATGGTATTGAGTTATGGAAATTTTTTTTCTTGTCCCCGAGATATGATTTGCCATGGTCAACATACATTGTTATTCCTTTCATTCTAATTATGAAGTACGTTTTGATGGGATTATACTTCCTTCTCAAGCCTGCCACATGTTATTTGGTTAAATTTAAAGGGGGGTCACATTTTCTTGAGAGTTGTTTGAGCTAGCTCTGGCTGGTTCCATTCTACATAATGAGTTGCCAGTGGATTAATAATTTGTGGTTACCTAACAAATGGGAGTTTCATAATATGGGTTTTACTTTACTACTCTATCTATCTTTTTTATAAAGTTAAGTACTACTAATAGGGGTGTGCTCGGTCCGGTTTGGTTCGGTTTTATGGTGAAACCGAAACCAAACAGAAAGATTTCGGTTTTAGGTATTTCGAAACCGTTTAGCTCGGTTTATTAACGGTTCGGTGTTACTCGGTTTCGGTTTGGTTTCGGTTTGGTTCGGTCTCATTTCGGTTTGACTTGGGTTTACTACATTTAAATTTTTAACCGTAAACAAACTATAAACCACATTCAACACTTTAAACATATGGACCAAGACATATTACAAAACAGACATGAAACCAAAGTCACTTACAAACTTAAAAAAATAAATCATTCTAATTCTAAAATTACTTATAAAATTAAAAACATCTCAAATTATTCCAAATTTATAATTTGTTAAAAACATAAGGACACTAAAAACATTCAATTCTCCTCCGCTTCAACACTTCAAAAAAGCTAACAGGTAGCCAATAGCACTCCTTCAACATAGTCAAAAAAACAAATATAATTCCGTTAAAAAAAATCCAACAAGTATAATATAGACAGTGCCTTTTTAATTGGCATGTAGGCAATATAACAATTGATTCAGCATAACAAAACGCAAGGACCAAAACTAATTCAGGAAGATTAATTGGCTAATGAATATATTAATAGAAAGAGTGAACAGAAGGTATCAATTTTAAGAAAAATCCAATTTCCAGGGACAACAAGAACTGCATTACATACCCAAGGTCCTGAACAAGTTCATCACAAGATCATAAACATCATTCCTGTACAAAAAAAAAAATTAGAATAGCAAAAAATAAAACTTCATAACAGCGGAAAATAACTAACAGAAAGAAATCAGTAAGAATTAGTACGCATACCAATTTTCAATCAATCATCAAGCACGGATGTTTCAAAAAACTTTGGTCCTCCTTCAAATGCATCTAAAAGAATAAAATGATGGAATATATCAAATCTGAAGCAAACACATAAAAAATACTAAATAAATCAAGAACATTTCATACCCATTTCGAGTTTCTCTAACTTCTCTTGCAATTCCTCTATTGCCTTTGCATGCACATCTGGAAGCTCAAGGTCGACGGGTGTAGAGCGTATTCAATCTTGTGTACAAATTAAAGCTTCAGCAGTTTGAGGAGTAAGAGAGTTCCTAAATGGATCAATCACCCTACCACCGGTGCTAAATGCGGACTCCGAAGCAACAGTGGAGATTGGCATCCCCAAAACATGTTTAGCAACTTGAGAAAGGATAGGAAACCTCGTAGAATTAGCTTTCCACCAAGCTAAAACATCAAATTTATCATCTCTATTTTCCATTCCTTCTGAAAAATATAAGTCAATTTCCGACTTATGGGTTATACCTCCTCGCTCCTCCAAATATTTTAAGAAGTTGGATTTTAACACTATTGCCCATGAAAGTAGAATTTCCAACAGAATTTGAAGATGAAGAACCTGCCTTCTTGCCACCTTTCAAATTTTCCTCTTTTATTGTGTAATGATCATACAAGTCATTCAATGTTTTAGTCACTTTGCCACACATATCCTTGGTTCTCGATGAATTAACTCCATAAATTTCACCCAAACACCACTCAAGAAAGACCATTTTATTGCGGGGATTTAAAATAACAGCCACATACAACAAAAAATTCATATTATCCATGTTTTCCAAATATTTTTCATATTTTTCTTTCATAGAAAGTGCCATTTTCTTCTCTCATCTAAATCCATGCACATTTGTGATATGGTTGCATGCATTGTCACAAGTTGATCAAAAAACAAGTTAGACGTGACAAACTAAGACCCCGAAATTAAATTGGTCACATTGTAAAAGATACTCAAGTAGTCAATGAATTGTTTTGCAATCTTCCAATCATTAGCATTCGGAGCCCACCTTACCTTTTCTTTTCCCTTTCTTTTCTTGTACCACTCTCACCTCCGTCTTCATCATCAACATCAAAGTAGGCCAAGAAAGTGTCATCTACCAATTTCATCCTCTCAAAAGCATCAATATACTTCAAAGTTGTTTCTAACATTAGGTAGGTGGAATTCCACCTTGTTTCAACATCAAGAGAAGGTTTTTTCTTACAATCAATTTTAACTTTCTCAACACATTCCCTAAACCTTGCAGTCCTAGATGGTGATGACCTAACATACCTCACAGCAGTTCTAATTCTTGAGATCGACACATTTTGTTCCTCCAATCCTTCTCTAACAACAAGATTTATAATATGTGCACAACATCTTAAATGCATGTGGTTACAATCAAGTATGGCATTAGGCCCTCTAAGCCTACTTTTCAAATATCGAATAGCTCCATCATTTGATGAAGCATTATCCACCGTCACAGTGAAAACCCGATCAATACCCCACACTTGTAAGCCAGAATAAACCAACTTCCCAATAGTTTCACCTCTATGATTAGCAATTGAACAGAAGTTCAAAAAAATTTTCTTCAAAATCCATTCATCATTAACCCAATGCACGGTAAGACACATATAATTAATGTTTTGAACGGACGACCAAGTATCTGTGGTAACTGAAACAGTTTGATCTTTTAAAAGCTTCTTAAGGTTAGCAGTCTCTTCCTTGTAAATCCTTAAACATTCTCTAGCTACAGTCCACCTAGATGGCAATTTAAACATTGGATTCAATTGCCAAGAATATTCCTGAAATCCTTCATCATCGACAATACTGAAAGGTCTATTGTCTTTGATGCATAATCTAGCAAATGCCCTACTACATTTCTGTTCATTAAAAGAATGATTAGTAAGAGATCTACTTTCCCCTTTCCCTACGGGCTTAAAACCTAAGATATATTATTTTTTATCTCCTTTCTTCCTTAACAAAACAGGAGACTTAGCACAACGGTTTTCTAAATGACCTTTCAAATTAGAGGTACCAACATCACTAGAATGACATGCTAACCATATTTTACAATAAGGACATTGTGCTTTTGTTGTACCTTTAACATAAGTGAAATGATCCCATACCATTGATCTTTTAGCCCGTTTATGCCCTTCCCCCTTTTTATTATCAGCTTCTGCATTCCCATCTTTTTCTTCAACGGGTATCTCATTATGCTCGCTTTCGTTATCAATCTCAATAATTGGTTCCATCTGTTAAAACATACAATATTAGTATCAATTTAACATAAAATTAAAGGAACACAAAACCAACAAACTATCAAACAAATACTTGTAATTTATGTTGACTGTATTATAAATATAGGTTTTAACTATACCAAAAGCGTAATGAACAAATTAGCAGTAAGCATCGGATTCATAGTCAATAAGAGATGCTTACTTCCAAGGAACATCTCCAGCAAGCATCTTGTCGCCTTTGTTATCTTCATACACCAAAGTATATTCCCCACTTCCATCTAATAAGCCCGTAATGGCCTTCTCCATTCGGTTGTTCAAAGATCCAGGGGCAGAATTGTCATTTTGTTCTGAAGGGAGGAACAACAGAAAATATTAATTCAACTCTCAACCCCACTCCAAGTTTTTTTTTGATAAAAATCAATGTTGGATGATATGTACCTGCAAGAAGGACTCTAAAGAGTTCATCAACAGCAGTGGAAAGCTTATCATAGCTATCGTAGGCTTTGAGATCAACCTTTCTTCCAATGGGGACTCCATCCATATTAATCTTCACAAATAAGCCTTTACGAGAAATTTCAACTCTTTTTTCTAATGGAATAGAACTATGATTAAGAAACCATATACAACTTCAAAGGGCAATGAAGCACGACAACCTCTTGACCAGGCACTCGTCCATGTTTTACAGTTCCAGTTTTTATAATTCGCTTTCTCCCAGTTTCTTTTTGATAACTTCATGAGTTAACTGAAACAATTTGGGTCAGTTCCATCCATGAGAAAAACGAAAATCAGATTTAGACCGAGTGACAAATAACTGTTGTTGCATCTTTCTTGAAATGGACTATGTATCTATATATGGTGTCTATATATATAAATAAATAAAGTTGGATATGTTATATGTGATGTGATAGAGCAGACTGTTTTGATTACCGATTATATATTAAGTAAGAATCATCATAAACTACATAGAAATATATTGCTACCGAATAACAAATCTGAATTCAAGAACTAGTAATTATTAGATGTTCTAAGTTCAACCCTCGTAGATTTCTACCAAACTAATTTCGAAACAACAATTTGCTTTGATCTCAACTATATAACTTTTGAAGTATAAGCACAACAAAGTATGGAGTAAATCATATAGTTACTATAACAAACTCAAAAAGTAGAGCAAGTATATTGTGGGAGAAATAGGCTCATGAACATGTCAAGCCACCCGGCAGCATAAAACCTCTATATTCAAACAAAATGACACATTGAGTTCCTAAACAATCTGAACTTGAAAAAAAACAATTGCAGTCATTTCAAAAGTTGTAACGATTTATAAAAATATTGCTACCGAATAACGGAGCTGAATTCAAGAGCTTGTAATTATTAGATGTTCTAAGTTCACCCCTCAAAGGTTTCTACCAAATAAAGCTTGAAACAACAATTTGCTTTGATATCTCAACTATATGAATTTTGAAGTTTAAGCACAACAAAGTATGGAGAAATTACATTGAGTTGTTAGGTCTTGGGGATGAAGGACGTGGATCAGCTGATCGAAAAGCCTCGCCACCAACACAGCCATCGCTTTTGGCAGCCAGAAGGTGATCAATCGACCCTGTCAACACATCAGCTGTCATGCCACCACTGCTAGTTTCGCGAACTGAATCCTATTACTCTTACACCTTCATAATTCAAACAAATCAAGAAAACTAATTTATAAGTAAGTAAATCAAGTAAATTTTGACATCATATTTAAGTCTCAGTATCATCTCAATACCAATTCACTAATGACATGTATTATCAAATATACAAAAGCAGGCCAAATGGCTCAGATTGCTCATTGTCACTCAAGCTAATTGGTGTATGCTACAAGAAGCCTAATATTTAATAAATGAACACAAAAAATTTACAAAGTTTTGGCTACAAAATCACTTGTGTCATTTGTAGGTTAGTTGTTTAATTAATTAGTGGCAGTATATAAGAAATTTAAAAACGACACCCACCTACAAAATCACTTGTGTCATTTGGACTGAACATGATTCCACAGCCAATCTTTGATGAAGGGGAAACAAATTTCCTCATTATTTCAGAGACACCAAACCCTTGATTATTATCATTATCATGCACTGTTGAACTGGGGATGATACCAAATTGGTTCCAAAGCTAAAAGGGTTTCTGAGTTCCCAATTCAAAGACTCATTTTTAGCTTCAATTGCATCAAAAGAAACAGACTCCTCAGAAACAAAACCCTTCCCCCCAGAAATATAGCTCCAAGACTCCATTACAAATGCATAATATCAAACCTTGGACAACAGATTTCAATGCCCTGTTAGTCATATAACCACCGCACATCATAAATCCAAGCAATTAAGATATTTAACTTCAAGACATTGAACAATTGAAATTACAAACTGTCTATTACATAATTCTTAAAAATAAAACACTAAACACTAGAAAGATCGAAAATTTAGTACATGTATTTGAAGATGCCCGAAGAAGAGAGAGAGCGTATACAATTCCCTATCAAGATTTTGTAAATTAAACCCTAGATAATTGTGATATTACCAAACATTAAATCCAACCAAGTCTGTTATCTCAATATGGTTTTATTCCTTTACCTTTTTTATGGGCATAGCTTCGGCTGACTGTTCGAGATAAGTTGCAGCGGAGGACGTCTGAGCTATGGTTCTTCGAAGTAATCTCTTCATTGGCTGCTTGAAGAAGAGAGAAGAGAGAGGGAGCTGCAATGGTGACCATAGAAGAAGAGAGAGGGGTGACAACAATCATGGCAAAAGAGAGAGGGGAGACGACGATGGCTTTGTTTGTAGCAGTTGCGGGATGTTTTTGGGGATGAGGGAGAGACACCCAGAGAGTGAGGAGAGAGAGATTGAGAAGATGGAATACAAAAGGACGGCTTATTCCGTAAGCTATTAAATTAAAAGGTATTTTCGAATTTATGAGAGTATCCAAAGGGATGTACTTAGTAATTAACAATTAAGGGGAATGAATTTAGTCTTTATTAAATCTAAGTGCTTGTTTTGGAGGGAAAATGGTGGGTGTGATTTTCCTCACTGATTAAATATCAGAAAATTTTGGGGGAAACTAGTTTCCCCCAATATTATAAAAAGTCTTGTTTTTTATTAAAAAAAAACGGTACATGAAACAGTTAAAAATCTTTGTTATTGTAGAAACATTTATTTGTACTGTAATTCCTAAAAGCTCCTTCCTTCACCCGCCCATCATCTTATCACATGCATTGTCCAATCAAAGTACTTGCTCTCCAAGAAAAATAACAAAATTACCCCCTACCGGCCACTATCCTTACTCAACACTCTCTCCGTCCCATTAAAAAAGACGCAACATTTTATTTTGAGTGTTTCATTTAAAAATACACACTTTCAAAATGAATTTTTTTAATAATTACTTATTCATGTGACTCTATTGTCATATTCATAATAACTATACACTTACCGTTCGATTTTAAGCAAAATGAGAGTGAAACATACATCGAATAAAAATGCCATGAAAGCTAGGGTTACGAAACATAATATTTTAGTTTAGTGACTTGGTATTTTAGTAGTGAAACTTGAGGTTTTATTCTACGAACTTGGTGTTTTATTAGTGCAATCTGGTATTTTAGTTTAGTTACTTGGTATTTAGTAGTAAGACTTGATGTTTTATTCCATGAACTTGGTGTTTTATTAGTGCAATCTGTAGTTTAATCAAGTTATGTTGAAACTTGAAGTTTTATTAGTGAAACTTGAGGTTTTATTCTACGAACTTGGGGTCGTTTGGTAGCCCTTCTTAGGCTGGATAGGATTATTAATCCAATAAGTTTGGTGTTTGGTAGATTAAATGCAACAATTGTATTATTTCTAACAACTTGGATAGTAACCTCTTATCCTCTTCTTATTAATCCCAAAAAAAGGTGGTATTATTAATCCCCTGATTAATAATTTCCTCACTATTAATACAGACTAATCCTATCAGCCTACCAAATGAGCCCTTGGTGTTTTATTAGTGCAATCTGGTATTTTAGTTTAGTTACTTGGTATTTAGAAGTAAGACTTGATGTTTTATTCCATGAACTTGGTGTTTTATTAGTGCAATCTGGTGTTTAATCAAGTTATGCTGAAACTTGAAGTTTTAGTAGTGAAACTTGAGGTTTTATTCTACGAACTTGGTGTTTTATTAGTGCAATCTGGTATTTAATTTAGTTACTTGGTATTTAGTAGTAAGATTTGATGTTTTATTCCATGAACTTGGTGTTTATTAGTGCAATCTGGTGTTTAATCAAGTTATGCTGAAACTTGAACAATTCAATTAAATCAATTTCAATTGAATAATTTTAATTAGATGAACAAAATTGTAAAGATTCAAACCTTTTCAATTATTGTTTGAAGCTTCCTTCTGCAATTCTTTCATAAAAAAAAAGAATCACGGTACATGAAACAGTTTTGTAAATATATTTAAAAAAATATTAATAATTTATTTATTATATAATATAATGCTAAGCAAAAAATTTTATTATATTTGGGAAAATTAATTTCTCCTTTCAATGTTATGAGGAAACTTGTTTCTTTCAAATGTTATAAAAAGTCCTTCCAATGTTATGAGGAAACTAGTTTCTCCCTAACATTATAAAAATTCTTGTTTAAAAACAAGATTTTTTATAATGTTAGGGAGAAACTTGTTTCCCCCCAAACCTTCTCATTAAATATTGTCTCCATCTGCACGCGGGGTCTTAGCCTGATGGTTAGAGTTTATGGTTTCAAACCTGGAGGTCATGGGTTCGATTCTCCCACCAGTGGTTAGAGGGAATGACATTGTTTCCATCCAAGTTAATTAATAATTAATTATGGCTTTTTATATTTTATGGTTAATTGCTCCTTCTTAAAAGGTTTTGATTTAGTTGCTCAAACTATTGTTTGTTTTTATATGTTCTACTAGTTGTCTTACTGAATAAAAAAAAGAGAAGAGAGAGTAGGGGAGGGCGGCTGCAAGTCTTGACCAAATTAATGTTAGACAAAATCTCCTGAAAGATTGAGAAGATTGAAAGTCCACTTTTAATAGGTTCAAAAATTCTTTTACAAAATAATCCATCTTTTTCTGTTTGGTTTATGCAGGGCGAAAAGGGGCATTGGAAGAGCGCACACACAAAAAAAAAAATTACAATATAATTGGAATACAATTTACAACATAAACTTAATAAGGAGAAATCATTAGGTTGATCATCTTGATGTTGCCCGAGTCATATGTAACACACTCTCAGAGCCGGCCTTTAGGAGGAGCGGGGTGAGCGCTCGCTCCGGGCCTCATAATTTTGAGGGGCACCATTTAAAAAAAAAAAAACCGTTATATATGAGTCGGTCTGCTGAGAAACGCGTTTCTCCGTCGCGTGTGGAGAAACGGGGCTATGTTTGTCGCGCGACATACTTAGCCAGTTTCTGGATATCCTTTTCAAAGCTTCTGGATATCCAGAAGCTTTAATATGGATATCCATAAGCTTTGGAAAGGATATCCAGAAACCAAATATTTTTTCTGGATATCCTTTCTAAAGCTTTTGGATATCCAGAAGCTTGAATATGGATATCCAGAAGCTTTGGAAAGGATATCCAGAAAAAATATTTGGTTTCTGGATATCCTTTCCAAAGCTTCTGGATATCCATATTCAAGCTTCTGGATATCCATATTCAAGCTTCTGGATATCCAGAAGCTTTGGAAAGGATATCCAGTTGTTGTGGCTAAGTATGTCGCGCGACAAACTAAGCCCCGTTTCTCCATACGCGACGGAGAAACGCGTTTCTCCCCAGATTTTGTGGTTATATATATATGTATTATATTTGAAAAAATAAAAATCATCCAATTAGGTAATTTGAGTGAAATTAGGTAGTATATTAAAAACCATATTATATGGTATTCTAATAGAAATCTACTTCTTTATTTAAATCTTAACAGATTTTTTGATAGAATTAATTATTAATTCCACGGCATTTAACGCGACTCCTCATCTTCCTCCTCCATTCGGCTCCATTAACAGTCGTTGTATTCTTCTCCTCTCCAACGTCTTTTTTTTTTTTTTACAACTACAAATTCTCTTTTCCAAGTTCTCAATAGAATATCAAAACTTTCTTTCGCAACTACAATAGCAAAATTAACTTTCATCTGCAATAGAGAAAATCCGACTTCAAACTACTCCGTCGCAGATTCATGATATACTTTATAATTTTAAGATATGAGTTCTAGAATTAGGAAAACAAGATTCCGGATGTGAAAAACGTAAAAAGTAAAAAAGAATTGAAGTTTTCTTGCATTTTATTTTTTGTAAGTGTTTTTGGGGCCTCATTTTGAACTTTGCACAGGGCCTCTAAATTATGAGAACCGGCCCTGCACACTCTCCTTTAAGACAAATCCGCCCTCTCACCGAGTTGTGCTTGGAGTTGATTTGGACGTTTGCCTCCCAGGATAAAGTGGACAAATCAAACTATTCTTACACACTAGAATCTTCGGCGAATTGGAGCAATGCTTGAACAAAATCATCATACCATTGTATACTATTATAGGAGGCCAAAAGAAGAAAGACGAGCAAATTGCAAATGGAAAGATGGAGAATTGATGGAAAAAGAATCAACTTTCAATGTTTTGGATTTCTCCACTTATAGCTCCATCAACTATGTGATGAATGTCTAATTAATCCTTATATTAATTTGGAAGTCATTATCTTTTATTTATGGAGTTTTATTCCACAACTTGTAACCCCAAAATTCATGTTAATGATCTCTATTAATTTCTTTATTAATTTGAAAATCATGTCATATCAATAGTGTAGTTAAATTCTAAAGTTACAATTTCAATACACCAACTTTGAGCTATCATATTTTCTCAAATTGGACATCAAGACATATACCATTTCAATGTTCACATGGAGTGAAACATGAATCTACAATAATCTTTGTTAAACGATAAACGATTTATTTAAGAAAAATACACAATTTCTTCACACACAAAATATTTTTCCAACAATTAATTTAGAAAATCATAAAACAAAAATGTTTTCATACTAATGTCATACTTCTTTTTAATTAACTGGCCCTAACAAGCAAACAAACTACGGTATTTGGGTTGGTTATAAAATAGAGATTATATTTTTAATAAATGTGAACAACATTTAGATGAAGTAGAAGATTTTTTTATCTAACGTAAACAACATAATAAATTAAACAAAATTAGTTTTTTTTAATCTATAAATATATTAAAGCAAAGTCATTTCTAAATTTGGCAATTTAGAGCCCAAAAATGTCACTATCAAATGGCTGAAAATGGAAATTGATTCAACACATGATTTTAGCAAATGATTTTGGAACATGGATGGAGAGAAAGTGGAAAAATGATCTATACTACTCACATCCTTTGAAAACTTTTGAAAATGTGCAATTTTTTTTCTTTTTCATTAATTAATCAACATTATGTGTCTAGACCAGGTTGTAATATTTGAACGTTTTCTAATTATTTTTTAAAAAAATAATTGTTTAATGAGCTTTAAAATTTATTATTTTTAATTCAGAAAAATTGAAAAAAATATCTCATTTTTAGTCTAATAAACTCGTTAAACAGTTATAATCTTAATATATATTCTTAAATTTTAGACTAAATTTATTATTTTATAATTATTAATTAATAACAGTTTTTTTTGTATTACCGATAATTTTTAAATTTAGATGTTGATATATAATTTTTTTTTTCATTTTTAGTCTTAAATTTAAGAATATATATTTAGATTTTAACTATTTTTCTTATGTTTTCGAGATAAATGATCATTAGTTAGACATTTTTTTTATTTTACTTTTGTCAAAAAAAGAAGAAGATTTTATTTAAAAAAAAATAAAGAATTGAAGAATGTGGAGATAATATAGGTGACTATAGGGAGGGCCGAGGGGGGTAAGGGAAGTTTTGGAGGCAAAAATTGGATACTTTTTATTTAAAAAAATAAATTCGTTATGTTATATAGTAATTACTATTAACAGAAAATTTTGTTTTCCCCCAAACATTATAAAAGTCTTGTTTTTAAGTTTCCCACAAACTTTATTAAAAAATCTTATTTTGTTATTTTGGAAAAATTAGTTTCTCCAAAAATTATAAAAAGTCTTGTTTCTAAACTTTTTCTAAATGTTCATTAAATGCTTGCAAATAAAAAAAGATGGACTTTCTATAATTTAGTGAGAAACTAGTTTTTTCCAATATTGTTTTAATAGGAGCATTAGCCAAACTTGATATTTTACCGTTCTAACTTGCTACTTTAAGTTACAAACTAGGTATTGAACATACCAAAAGTGTCGAGTTGGGCCAAGTAAGCAAAGCCCAATCCTCAAAGCAACTATTGCCCCAGCCTATCAAGGGGGCCAGGCCCAATCAATGCAAGGCCCACGGCCCGTCTCACATATCAGTCGACTAAGCCCAACGTCCGACCCACCAGGTCCCGACCTAACTTAGTCCGACCTCACTATCCAAGCTCTAATACGGGTACGATCCATGCTCTACCCGTCAGTCAGGTCGACCATTCCTCAAATGGCGACCTCGACCTAAACAACAAGTGACGACCTGACACTTGCCGGCGTATTTGGTTGAACAATTCTCATAATCACATCCCTACAAATCAGGGGCCGTTATAGACACGTTCCCATGACCAATAACCGCCGCTACAATCTCGGAGCACATGTCGCCTCCCCAAAAATACACCACTATTGCCTATAAATACTTCATCACTACCAAACGGTGAAAGGTAACTGCCATTTTGTTATCTGAATTCATTATTCAATACATTTTGAGCTATATACAACCGATATCTTACTCTCACGCCCGAGCGTCTTCGCCGGAGACACATCCGGCTAGTCGTGGGTTCTGATTTCAGGTCAAGGAGCCAGGTGATTGGTCCTGCCACGTGGAGGATTACTGATAAGCACAATTCCTGTAGCATCAGTTTGGTTCCATTGCCGGGAACTGTGCTTTCGCTTGACCTCGAAGATCTCATCAACCTACAACAATGGTAACCCCAGATGGGCATGTGACAGAAGCTTCTGATGAACTTAATGAGGTGAATGCCAACACCAACGTGGATCTCAATGCCAATATTGAAAACGTAAATCTGCCTCCTCCCCCCACCAAATCGTCCTCACGGTAGAGCAACGCGCTCTACCAGTGTTGTTGATGGCAGAGGGTTGCCGGACACAAGAAGAGGAAAACGCCATATGGAGGGACAAGGAGTTCCACCTCCTCCAAAACGTCCAGCCGGACAGGTTAACATTGGAAACAGGGCAGGTCCCTCAACCAATCCTATGAGCAAGAAGGAAATGATGTTGGAACGAGCCCAGATTCTGGCTGATTTGATAGCTATGGAGGAAGCAGAGCAAGCTGACATACGTTCAGAAAGAGTGGCTCCCTCTCAAGTCTCCAACAGGCAGCAGGCCAGGAGTGCTAGGCCTAATGAGGGTGTGGGTCAAAATGTTGATCAAAGGATGGTAGTCCGACCTCAGTCACCTATCCATGTGCCGAGTAATGACTTAAGGGCTAGCCTCACCAGAAATAGGGAGCAGGAGGCTCAATCAGATTTGAGGACGCATTTAGAGGCCAATAGAAGCCGATGTGGTTCCCCTGCCCGGACACAAAGATCAGGATCCCATAGGGACAGGAATGGGCGCAGGTCGCCTATAAGAGACGAGAGGCGCAGGTCGCCACTCGGGGGTAATAGGCGCATGTCGCCTACCAGAGATGATAGGCGCAGGTCGTCACAAAGGAATGACAGGCAAAGATCTCCAGTTCGATCGGAAAGAGCTCCTTCCCACAGAGACAGGAAAAGCAGACAAATGACTCCACCCAGAAGCGAGGGCCAAAGGTCGAATGATGTTCCCCCTGTTGGAGAGGACAGACCTGATGCTAGGGAGTGGCTCCAGTGGAAGAGAAAGTTCGAGCAGTGGGAGAATGAAAGGAATAAGGATACCAGAAAGGTTGAACGAGTTGATTTTGCTCTTCGACCTCTATCATAGGAGATGAGAGATAGTCGACCTCCTCCTAGTTTCAGATTGCCCCTATTGGAAAAGTACTCAGGGGCAACCAATGCCAAGAGTCACATAGCGCACCTGGAAGCCACGATGTGCTTTGTCGCCAATGAAGACGACAATATGTGCAAAGCCCTCATAAGTACCCTCACAGGAGCAGCTTTGACGTGGTTCAACGGTTTGGCAGCTGGTAGCATAACCACTGGACATGTTTAAGGACAAAATTCCTAGATCGCTTCTCGGCAATTTGGAGCTCGGAAAGTGACGTCACCGATCCGAACAACTTGGTACAAGCGAAAAATGAGAGCTCCATGAGCTACTTCACCAAGTTTAAAGAAATGGTTGACAAGATTGAAGAGGATCTCACCGACGAGAGAGGTGATCAATTGCTTCCGGAAAGTGGTATTTCCTCGGCGTACATGGATTATGAACTCACAGTTCGTACATTCACAACTCGACAAGAGTTGTTCGAAAAGGTTTACAATGTCGCACTGGCCGAGGAAAGGAAGGAAAAGATAAATGGGAAAAGCCCCAAGGTGGAGATTGCTGATGATAAGAAGGACTCCAACAAGAATGGAGGAAACAATAAAAATGGCAAGAACAGGACAAGGGCGACAGAGAAGGTGCCCGAGACTTTCACTCCTAACGGTGAGTCGGGCCGAAATCCGAATGCGATCGAGTTGGCTCCACCTGCCCCAATGAACCCAGGCAACAAATACAGAAGGGACAACAGCAAATACTGTGATTACCACAAGGACACGGGTCATCTCACGGAGGATTGTTTAGGCTTGAAGCGCATAATCCAAAGAATGGTCGAACAGGGAAGACTCGACGCATATGTGAAAAGGCCTCAAGCTGGTGGGGGCGAGCAGCCAGCAGGTGGATAACAAGGACCGAGGCAACCCAGATTGAACTTGGGGGTCATTACAGAGCAAGCAAGTAACACTGCCATCAAGCACAAGATCTTTCAACTCAGTAAAGCCCCACATGTGCCTCCCAGAAGAGATGTCAGAGATGAGGTCATCAGCTTCTACCCCCATGAACTGGCAACTAATATGGCGGCTAGGGAGCAAGTTCTCGTCATTCCAGGTCTCATAGACGGATGTACGACGAGCAGACTCCTAATCGACACGGGGGCCTGCAAGGATATTTTGTTCTACGAGACTTTCAAAGAAATGGGTCTTAATGAGGAGCAGCTCGAAAGGTATGATGGTAGATTGGAGGGCTTCACCAACCATCGAGTTGACGCCAATGGACAGATTGAGCTTGACGTCGACCTTGGCCAGCACCCCCACAGGGTAGTTTCGAAGGTACAATTTATTGTAATAGATGTGAACAGTGATTACGCTGCTATACTTGGTATTCCAGGACAGGTCGCGCTTGGAATCGTAGCATCAATTCCTCACCAGCGAGTCAAGTTCCCCACACCTGCTGGAGTAGGATGTGTATAAGGCACAGCTCGAGCCTACCTGGATCATGTTCTCAGAGAAAGAAAGAAAAGGGAGTTAGAAATTGAGACTGCAGATGGTTACTTGAAGCTGTCCCAGTCGGTCACCAAAACTACTCGACTGTCAACAATCACCAATGTGGAGGAGTCGACCTATCGCTCAAATGACGAGGTCATGATTGAGTCGACACGTCACTCTGAAACCACAAAGGTCGATCCAGATGTAGTTATGGTCGACCAAGTCCTCATAGGCAACCTATGCCTCCAGATCGACAATAACTCGGGGGCCACCACCACCACCACCAGGGAGGTTGCAAATAAGCTGGATGATATGATAGCAGAAGAAGCTCCACACCTGAGGGCCGAGGAGGGACAAAGGGTCAGAGAAATCATCATTGAAACCCTGCCGTTCGAGAGATGGTCCAGAGTTAGAAGCTGTGGATGAGCTAGAGTCAGTAATCACTAACCCTTCCTACCCCGACCAAAAAATTCAAATTGGAAAGCAGCTATCTGTTGAGGAGCGAGTAGAAATCATTGAGCTACTCAAGGAGAGTAATGACGTCTTCGCATGGAGAGTAGAAGACATGAGGGGAATCAAGGAAGAGGTCGTCGTTCACCGACTTGAAGTCAACCCGACCATAAAGCCTAGACCCCAAAAATTGAGAATTTTTGCTCGTGATAAGGAGGAAGCCATAAAAACTGAGGTACAAAAACTTTTAAGTGCAGGGATAATCAAGGAGGCCACTCACACAACGTGGTTGGCCAATGTGGTCATGGTGAAGAAATCAAATGGCAAATGGCGGATGTGTGTCGACTTCACCACTCTAAATCTTGCCTGCCCGAAGGACAGCTATCCTCTTCCAAGAATCGACAAACTAGTTGATTCTATTGCTGGTCACTCCACCCTCAGTTTCCTCGAAGCTTACTCAGGGTACCACCAGATTAAGATGCATGAGGATGACATAGTAAAGACAGCATTTCAGGCGGCTAGAGGCATCTACTGCTACAACATGATGCCGTTTGGATTGAAGAATGTCGGGGCGACCTATCAGCGCATGGTGAACAAGGTCTTTGCCTCTCAAATTGGCCGAAACATGGAGGCCTACGTTGACGATATGGTCATCAAAACTAAGACCGGACGTCACGTGGTCGACCTAAAAGAAACATTCGCCAACTTGAGAGCAAACGGCATGAAGCTCAATCCCAGCAAGTGTGTCTTTGGAGTAGCAGCTGGTAAGTTCCTGGGGTTTATGGTGTCTCAACGGGGCATAGAAGCTAACCCAGAAAAAATAAAGGCTTTAGTCGACATGAAGGCTCCCACCAGTATCAAAGAAATGCAACGACTTAACGGAAGAGTAGCAGCTCTTGGTCGTTTCATATCTAAGTCAGCAGAGAGGTCTCTCCCCTTCTTCAAAGCGTTGAGGGGGACGAAAAATTTTGAATGGACGACCGAATGTCATTCGTCGTTCCAACAGCTGAAGGACTACCTCGCTACTCCACCCCTCCTGAGTAGCCCGACCACTGGTGAAACCTTGTTCGTATATCTGTCTGTGGGAGACAAGTCAGTTGCAGCAGTCTTGATCAGAGAAGAGGAAGGGCTTCAAAAGCCAGTATACTACATCAGCAAAGCCTTATCAGATGTGGAGAGCAGGTATTACAATGCTGAGAAAGTCGCCTATGCTCTAGTCGTAGCTTCAAGGAAGCTGCGAGCTTATTTCTTGGCTCACCCTATCGTAGTACTGACTAATGCACCCTTGAGAAAAATATTACACAAGCCGGAGAGTTCAGGTCGACTGCTCAATTGGTCAATTGCCCTTACTGAATTTGACATTGAGTATAGACCTCGAAAGGCGCTGAAGGCTCAAGCTCTAGCAGATTTCTTGGTCGAGCTTACGTTTACCAAGGAAGACAGCGAACAACGAGCTCCAAGAGAGAAAACCAAGGGGAAAGAGCCAGAGTCCCAAGTCGCTACTAATCTACCCGATGATTGTTGGAAGATCTACTCAGATGGGTCAGCGACCAAGAGTGTCAGTGGAGCAGGGATAGTGCTAATTGAACCAGAATCTGGGACAGTGTACGAGGAGTCACTAAGGTTCAAGTTTGATGCTTCCAACAACCAGGCTGAATACGAAGCCTTAATAGCAGCCATAGAATACGCCAAGTGTTTTGGAGCGACTAAAATCATGGCTTATTGTGATTCCCAACTGATAGTCAACCAGGTCAGAGGCGAGTACGAAGTGCTTAGTTCCACTACGATCAAATCTTTGCTACACAGTGAAGGAGCTGATAAAGGATTTGGAATTCTGGGAGATTCAGAGAATTGGACGGGAAGACAACGAGCTAGCCGACCTCCTCTCGAAATTAGCCACTTCAGATGAGCCACATGATGAGCCCATCTCTTTCCTCAAAAATCCAGCTTATGAGAGGGTAAAAATTCAATGCGTAGAAGATCCCTCGAGAAATTGGGCTTATAAGAAGTGTTGGATCGAAGAAATGAAGGTGTACATAGAAAGTAGCGAGCTGCCTGATGACGAGAAGAAAGCTCGAGCTATCAAAAAGAAAGCTCCGAGGTACGTGATTCAAGGAGGCGAGCTATTCAGAAGGTCCTACACTCGACCATTGCTAAAGTGCATCCACCCTCAAGAGGTCGCCCTATTGATACATGAAGTACACAGTGGGATTTGTGGTGGACACAGGGGACGGACTCTAGCCGACAAGTTGATTACTTTGGGATACTACTGGCCACACATGAGAGCTGATACTCATGACTTTGTTCAACAATGTGATCAATGCCAAAGGTTTGCCAACTTACCTCATGTGCCTCTGGCCAGCAAACTCCGTGGTAATTGTAACTTGGTCGTTCGACATGTGGGGCGTCGACCTGATTGGACCCTTCCCTCCCGCCCGAGGAAATTGCAAGTATGTCATCGTCGCCATTGATTACTTCACCAAATGGGTTGAAGCCAAACCATTAGCTCGCATCACAGAGGAGAATGCTATCAACTTCATTCACGATTTTATTTGGTGTCGATTTGGCTTTCCTCGAGCCATAGTGTATGACAATGGACTGCAATTCTCCAGAGCCTTCGAAGCAGAGATGAATCGGGTAGGGATTAAGCATTAGCAATCTTCTGTCGCCTATCCTCAAGGAAATGGACAAGCTGAAGCAGCGAATAAACTGGTCTTATCTTCACTCAAGACAGGCCTCGTAGGTCGACGCAATAACTGGTTGGACGAACTTTCCCTTGCTCTTTGGGCAGTTCGCACAACCACTCGGGGGCCTACGGGGAAAATCCCATTTGCTCTTACATATGGATCAGAGGCCATGGCACCTGCTGAGCTCAGATTTCCTACTGCTAGAGTGACTTTCTTCAATCAGGATCAGAATGACATCAACAGATTGATCGACTTGGTTCTAGTCGACGAGAAGCGAGATACAGCTTACCTTCGGATGGTCAACTACAAGCAGCGAACTAAAAGTTACCACGACAAGAAGGTCAAGGCAAGATCATTCCAAGTAGGAGACCACGTGTTGAGAAAGATTGAAGCAACGGAAAGGAGAACTCAGCAAAATAAACTGTCTCCCAACTGGGAAGGTCCTTACATAGTCACTCGAGTCGTCAAGGAAGGAACCTACATGATAGCTCATCCTGGGGGAGAAGAGTTGAAACATCCTTGGCACGCTACTCACCTCATCAAGTATTACTTTTAGCCTTTTAACTTCCAAGTTCAAGCTTGTCCTAGTTCTAGTTTCAAATTGATGTAAGCATGTTCCTTACTTCAATAAAAAGAGCAGTTTATTCAACCAAACATAGTGTTACACCAACCCCAACAAGCTCGACTCTTAGTCAGCTTCGTTTTAACAAGCTCGATTCTTAATCAGCTTGTCTATTTAACAAGTCCGACTCTTAGTCGACTTCGTCCTAACAGACTTGACTTTTAGTCAGTCCGTTCTAATTAGCTCGATTCTTAATCAACTTTGTTCTTTTAACAAGTCCGACTCAACGTCGACTTCGTTTTATGAGCTCGATTCTTAATCAGCTTCGTTCTTTTTACTCGCTCGACTCTTAGTCAGCTTCGCCTTAACAAGCTCGATTCCTAATCAGCTTCGTTCATTTAAACAAGTCCGACCTAAGGACAACTTCATTCTAATGAGCTCGACCCTTGGTCAGCTTTGATGGTTTAAACAGGTTTGACTCATAGTCAATCTCGTTCACAAAAAGTTATACAACTCTGAAGTCGACTAAATCATCAAAGATTAAGTCGACCCTAGACCTAAGCTGATCCATTTGCACTACTACATCTAGCTCGACATACACGCTGAAATGAAAAACATACAACATTCAGAGATCAATGTCGGCTACGATTATAAGTCTCCCAAAAGCGGGCTAAGACTTGCAAAAAATATGATTACATGTTTCTATGCCTCCCAAAAACTGGGTCAAGGCATTCAGCTAATGTTAAAACAAAAAACAAAAATATTGTTTGGGACTTGTTCATTACAACTCAACGGAATAATTCAAGAGTCCATGCCAGCATCGGTTTGGTTGTCAATGGAGGCCCGACCTTCCCCATCATCTCCTTGTTGCTGGGGGTCTAAAGGTTTACCCGACTCTGAATATACCCGCTCCGTTTCTTCCTCCATAATGTCAGCATCTTCAAGCTCTTGCAAGACGACGTCGAAGTTCCTGTCAACAACCTCGGGGGCCACCCACGGTTCACAGCCATCCCCTTCGTCTTCCTGAGCGATGAAGGCAAGGTCGTTCTCAAGATAAGGAACGAGCGAGTGACCACTGCGAGCTGCCATGTCGAACTGGGGTTCAGAAAACCAACGAGCCAATTGCTCTATGGTAACTGTGGATGTTGAATCCAGCAGTGCTCGTCGCGCCATGTGTCTCTTGCCCACTTCCAGGAAGTCCTGGGCCTTGGTAACAATAGCGTTATAAAACTCATCCCCATCCTTGAACTTCTCCACTGCCTCTGGGCCAGCCTTCTCCAGAGCTTCCTTCCATTCAACTCGAGCTGAGTTGTGCTCCTCGTTAAGCCCTGTCAAAAAAGAATCTTTATCCCCGAGAAGCTTGGTGATAGTGGCGAGCTCGAACTTTGTCTTCTCATGAGCAAGACGCTCAGCATCTCTTTCCGAAGTTACTTCTCCAATCTTGGCCTTGGCAGCTTCAAGATCTGAAAGAGCCTTCTTCTTCACCATATCCGCTGCTTCGAAGGAATTATCGAGATCGTTGTATTTTTCCTTCATATCAGCCAGCTCCTGCGCCTTTTTGGCATAATCTTGAAGAGCTTGTCTCTCTCTCTCAATAGAGGCTCTCCAAGAGCTTTTGACCTGCTCGACCATGGTGAGATTCTACATTTCAAGGAAATCGAAGAAGTGTTAGCTCGTAATTCAAGATGATCGAGTAAAAGAACAAACGACTAGAATGAAAGAGAAAGTGAAAAATTACCTCGCATTGAATCATCCCAGAATGAGAAGAGAATTCTTCAGGGGTAATCCCCTTATCAGCGAGATGAGCTAGGAGGTCGACATCGATGGCCCTCTTGACCACGACCTGGCCCAGGCTCATATCAGGGTAACGGCGGCTTAAACTGTTGACCCCTACGAGTGGAGGAACATCACTCAACCTCCGCATCTTGTCCTCAAGAGACTCTTTGGTGGGAGGAGGAGAGACTGGTGGAGGCATTTGGCTTGAAGAAATTGACTTCCCTTTCTCAGAGCGCAGCCTTTTCCTCGCATTCAGAGGTTGGTCATCGGCATCTATCTCCATGTCATCATCATCAACAACCACAAAATTCAAGGGGCTGGCCCTTGCAATCTCAGCTCCAGAGGTCACAGCTTCAACCTCCTGAATTGGGTCGGAGCTTAAGCTTCCTTTGGCCGACCTGGTGGACTCGTCACCTCCATCAGTAGCATCCACAGACTGGGTACCACTTTGCAGGGGTCGTCTTCTTCAACCCCCTCCATTGGCACCATCCCAATGTTATCCTTTGACAGCAAGTTGGTCCTTACCGTAGCCTCCCTCTGCCTATGAGCTCGAGCATTAGCAGTTCCATGAGCTTTTTTAGCTTTCTTCTTATCATAGACGCCAACGATACGACCCATATTAGCTTCTTGGTCGGGTGTTAGAACTGCAACAAAATCAAAATAGAAAAGTGTTAAATCGACATACGATCAAAAGTTCTATATACGAGCAAAAATTTCTATATACGAGCAAAAGTTCTATGTACGAGCAAATTATGAGCGATTTGACCATCTTATACGTGAGTTAATAAGCTATGAGCTAATCATGGACGAGCTAATTATTCTACAGGCAGATCTCTACGTACGAACAAGCTATGTACGAACTACGGGTCCAGCCTATGACCAGCTCATCCAAGACAAATTATTCATACATACAAGTATACCTATAAAAGGCAAGAAAGGAAAAGCTGAGCAGGGATATCTTACCACCAATATGCTCCCCATTGTCCTTGCAGTAGTTTTCTGTCTTCCTACAACGTTGACATTTATCTCCAAATCTACCTAGAGAATGAGTAACCCAGTCAGGATATACTTGGCCTCTCAACACAGGAATAAGGGCTCCACCACTCCATCTCCAGACATCATTCCAGCTTGGATAAAATTATACTTGGTAGTGAGCAGACTCTCCCAGCTGATGGGCCCCCTGGCGACTAATCGACATAAAACCTTGTACAAGTTAAGATGCCAGGATGGCTCCCAATAATCCCTCTCATCCACGGTTTCTGTTTCATCGTTGGGCAACGGGAATTCCCATCCTAATCTGCTCTCTACCACCACTACATGGGAATTCCACCCGCTATACTTAATACAGAAAAATTCCTTGAATACCCTCATACAAGGTTCATACCCGAGGAATCTGTACACCATAGCAAAGCACACAAGAACCCTACAAGTATTGGCTCCAAGCTGAAGGGGTAGGGCATTGGCACATTCCAAGAACTCGTTGATAAAGGGGTCAAGTGGCAACCTAAGGCCAGCCACGAACTGACCATAAAAGAAAGCTACCCTGGTGGCATCCCTGGTGAAGTTCTACCTAAACTGTTTCATGAATTCCTTCTGGGTATAGATGGTCACTTGGTAGTCCTCTTTGCTGACTTTGCAAAACTCCCGAATCATGCTATACCTAGAGGGCAAGTTTTTCTTTCCACGCAACGGCCCGGGGGGAACATAACCTCTCTTATTCTTCCCAGGAACAACTGGATCGTCAAATGCGTCCACAATTCTGGGACCTGAAGAAGTCGAGGCAGCATTTCCTTCTTGAGTTGTCATATCTGTACAAGAAGAAGGAAAAGCAGGGGAGTCAGTCCTGCGATCACATTCAGTCGACCTACCTAAGGGCGACCTAGACTCCCCTGGAAAACCTATTATGTTCCTAAGGAAGGAGGGTTTGTGGACATCCCTAACATAAAACAAGGTGATATGGTCGAGTAGTTCATGGAACAGATGGAAAGTGACGATATTTGAATCATCGACTACTAGGTTTCCAACGTCCCCTACAATGGGCAAACCTATCTCACTGAAATTCAACTCCCACCTGGTCAAAATAGAGGCGCATTCATCCAAGGACATCACTCTCCACTCACAGTTCACGTTCTTATACACCCTACGGTTAACAGTGCAGTACCCATACCAAGCACCAGGTTCACTACGGAAGGTTCTAGCCATGGCGAAAGTGTAAACAGAATCATAAACCCTAAAGCAAATATACAAGGGAAATACCTTAATTGACTGCAGAAAGGGAGTTCGTTGCTGAAGTCGTGAACTTGGATTAAATCCTGCCGCAATTCCGCAATTATCGCCGGAGAAGGAGAGTTTGAAGACGGTAAGAATTCGAATCTGAGGGGATTCTGAGTATTTATATTTTCCTAAATTTGGAAAGGGAAAATAAATTCAAATTTGATTTTCCAAAATTAAAATCCGAAGCGGTTTTCGAGAAGGACTACCAAGCGTCAGAATAGCAATGATGACATGAAAACGGCGCTCGTTCCGATCTGACCGTTCATCGCCAACGTCCAGGATTGTGCCACGTCATGATGGTCGACCTACCTCAAAAACTAGCAGCGACCTGCGAGTAAAGTAATTCTCATCAAAGATCTTCTTAACTTCCAAGTCGACAAAGTCAACTCGAAAGTTGGGGGCCACTGAACATACCAAAAGTGTCGAGTTGGGCCAAGTAAGTAAAGCCCAATCCTCAAAGCAACTATTGCCCCAGCCTATCAAGGGGGCCAGGCCCAATCAATGCAAGGCCCACGGCCCGTCTCACATATCAGTCGACTAAGCCCAACGTCCGACCCACCAGGTCCCGACCTAACTTAGTCCGACCTCACTATCCAAGCTCTAATACGGGTACGATCCATGCTCTACCCGTCAGTCAGGTCGACCATTCCTCAAATGGCGACCTCGACCTAAACAACAAGTGACGACCTGACACTTGACGGAGTATTTGGTTGAACAATTCTCATAATCACATCCCTACAAATCAGGGGCCGTTATAGACACGTTCCCATGACCAATAACCGCCGCTACAATCTCGGAGCACATGTCGCCTCCCCAAAAATACACCACTACTGCCTATAAATACTTCATCACTACCAAACGGTGAAAGGTAACTGCCATTTTGTTATCTGAATTCATTATTCAATACATTTTGAGCTATATACAACCGATATCTTACTCTCACACCCGAGCGTCTTCGCCGGAGACACATCCGGCTAGTCGTGGGTTCTGATTTCAGGTCAAAGAGCCAGGTGATTGGTCCTGCCACGTGGAGGATTACTGATAAGCACAATTCCTGCAGCATCAGGTATTATAGTATTTAAATGGGTATTATGAATATTTAAAATATTTAAGTTGACTAGTCTTTTTATTAGTTAAACTTGCTATTATATTATCTAAACTTGATGTTTTAATATCTACACTGAATATTGTGAGTTTTGATAATTTAATATTCGTACTTGGCATTTTATTAGTTAAAATTGCTATTATATTATCTAAACTTGGTGTTTTAGTATCTATACTGAATATTGTGAGTTTTGATAATTTAATATCCGTACTTGGCATTTTATTAGTTAAACTTGCTATTATATTATCTAAACTTGGTGTTTTAGTATCTATACTGAATATTGTGAGTTTTGATAATTTAATATCCG
Source organism: Adenophora triphylla var. japonica (assembly GCA_022495995.1). NCBI lineage: Eukaryota > Viridiplantae > Streptophyta > Magnoliopsida > Asterales > Campanulaceae > Adenophora > Adenophora triphylla. Next base: position 23,147 of record JAFEMH010006253.1, on the reverse strand, counting down.
TACTTGACATTTTATTAGTCAAACTTGCTATTATATTATCTAAACGGACTATTTTAAGACTCTAATATCAGCTCTGTAAATATATTAAAATAATAATTGATTCATTAGCTAGAGTTGCTATTATAGTATCGTAATTATGTATTATAATATCTAAACTGGTTATTATTGCATCCAAACTGAATATTTTGAGTTTTGATAGTTTAATTTTCATACTTAGTATTTTATTGTCCAAACTTGCTATTATAGTATCTAAACTGACTATTTTAAGAGTCATATAACAGTTTTGTAAATATATTTAAAAAAATATTAATTTTATTTATTATATAACACAATGCTAAGCAAAATATTAATTTCTCCTTTCAATGTTAAGAAGAAACTAAATGTTGTAAAAAGTCCTTTCAATGTTATGAGGAAACTAGTTTCTCCCTAACATTATAAAAAGTCTTGTTTAAAAACAAGACTTTTTATAATGCTAGGGAGAAACTAGTTTCCCCCAACACCTACTCTACTATTAATGCATGTTTGTAAGCTTATAGATCCGGATTATTAGACTTAATAGTTGAAAATCTCATTTTGCTTTAAAAAAATACCGCTACTACTATAAATAATAATCCTTTCTTTTTAAAAAATATATATATATATATATATATATATATATATATATATATATATATATATATATATATATATATATATATATATATATATATATATATATATATATATGGATTTTTACTTTCAAAAAGTAAATATGAATGATTGAAAAAATAAAAGAAAAATGTTCATGATTTCAAATTTAAGCAAATAAGATGATTGAGATTTATTCATTTATTTATTTGTTTGAAGCAAGAAGATAATTTAATTGAGAAAAAAAGGTAAGAAAATAACAGCTCTTCTCAATAAAAGTCATACAACTAAAATGGTGATAAGTGTCTGCCTTAACTGTTTTCTAATATTATCTTTCAAGAAATAAAAAATATTTTCTAATATTATCAAAAGATTTTCCTTCACATTTTTTTAATCAAAACCTTCTTACTTTGAAAATTATAAGTTTCATTAAATGAACTTATTTCTGGAAATCGGCAAATTTTTAGGCTTAAAATTGGAAGCTACTTTTTTATTCTTTGAACTTAGCTATTTTGTTTTTTGTTTTTTTAACGATTTTTAGCTACTTTGTTTAAAAAATAAAATTCTTTATTACTTTATCATTATTTTTTAATTTATGATGACATATTTATTTTATAGAAATAGAGTATTTCATTTTTTATTTTGTAACTTCATTCAATGTATTGTTTCATAAAATTAAACAAAATTTAAATATAGAATAATAATTTTTAAAATGGTGCATTAATTTTTTTAAATGGTTACTAATACAAATACCATTTAAAGTAAAAAGTGATCTTTTTAATGTGAAAATCGATAAACCGAGAAAACTAAATGGGGGGAATGGAGCCATGACTCTATTTTTTGGTTAAATTTAAAGGGGGGGGTCACATTTTCTTGAGAGTTGTTTGAGCTAGCACTGGCTGGTTCCATTCTACATAATGAGTTGCCAGTGGATTAATAATTTGTGGTTACCTAACAAATGGGAGTTTCATAATATGGGTTTTACTTTACTACTCTATCTATCTTTTTTATAAAGTTAAGTACTACTAATAGGGGTGTGCTCAGTCCGGTTTGGTTCGGTTTTATGGTGAAACCGAAACCGAACCGAAAGATTTCGGTTTTAGGTATTTCGAAACCGTTTAGCTCGGTTTATTAACGGTTCGGTGTTACTCGGTTTCGGTTTGGTTTCGGTTTGGTTCGGTCTCATTTCGGTTTGACTTGGGTTTACTACATTTAAATTTTTAACCGTAAACAAACTATAAACCACATTCAACATTTTAAACATATGGACCAAGACATATTACAAAACAGACATGAAACCAAAGTCACTTACAAACTTAAAAAAATAAATCATTCTAAGTCTAAAATTACTTATAAAATTAAAAACATCTCAAATAATTCCAAATTTATAAGTTGTTAAAAACATAAGGACACTAAAAACATTCAATTCTCCTCCGCTTCAACACTTCAAGAAAGCTAACAGGTAGCCAATAGCACTCCTTCTGCATAGTCAAAAAACAAATATAATTCTGTTAAAAAAAATCCAACAAGTATAATATAGACAGTGCCTTTTTTAATTGGCATGTAGGCAATATAACAATTGATTCAGCATAACAAAACGCAAGGACCAAAACTGATTCAGGAAGATTAATTGGCTAATGAATATATTAATAGATTGAGTGAACATAAGATATCAATTTTAAGAAAAATCCAATTTGCAGGGACAACAAGAACTGCATTACATACCCAAGGTCCTGAACAAGTTCATCAGAAGATCATAAACATCATTCCTGTACAAAAAAAAAATCAGAATAGCAAAAAATAAAACATCATAACAGCGGAAAATAACTAACAGAAAGAAATCAGTAAGAATTAGTACGCATACCAAATTTCAATCAATCATCAAGCACGGATGTTTCAAAAAACTTTGGTCCTCCTTCAAATGCATCTAAAAGAATAAAATGATGGAATATATCAAATCTGAAGCAAACACATAAAAAATACTAAATAAATCAAGAACATTTCATACCCATTTCGAGTTTCTCTAACTTCTCTTGCAATTCCTCTATTGCCTTTGCATGCACATCTGGAAGCTCAAGGTCGACGGGTATAGAGCGCATTCAATCTTGTGTACAAATTAAAGCTTCAGCAGTTTGAGGAGTAAGAGAGCTCCTAAATGGATCAATCACCCTACCACCGGTACTAAATGCGGACTCCGAAGCAACAGTGGAAATTGGCATCCCCAAAACATGTTTAGCAACTTGAGAAAGGATAGGAAACCTCGTAGAATTAGCTTTCCACCAAGCTAAAACATCAAATTTATCATCTCTATTTTCCATTCCTTCTGAAAAATATAATTCAATTTCCGACTTATGGGTTATACCTCCTCGCTCCTCCAAATATTTTAAGAAGTTGGATTTTAACACTATTGCCCAAGAAAGTAGAATTTCCAACAGTATTTGAAGATGAAGAACCTGCCTTCTTGCCACCTTTCAAATTTTCCTCTTTTATTGTGTAATGATCATACAAGTCATTCAATGTTTTAGTCACTTTGCCACACATATCCTTGGTTCTCGATGAATTAACTCCATAAATTTCACCCAAACACCACTAAAGAAAGACCATTTTATTGCGGGGATTTAAAATAACAGCCACATACAACAAAAAATTCATATTATCCATGTTTTCCAAATATTTTTCATATTTTTCTTTCATAGAAAGTGCCATTTTCTTCCTTCTCTCATCTAAATCCATGCACATTTGTGATATGGTTGCATGCATTGTCACAAGTTGACCAAAAAATAAGTTAGACGTGACAAACTAAGACCCCGAAATTAAATTGGTCACATTGTAAAAGATACTCAAGTACTCAATGAATTGTTTTGCAATCTTCCAATCATTAGCATTCGGAGCCCACCTTACCTTTTCTTTTATCTTTCTTTTTCTTGTACCACTCTCACCTCCGTCTTCATCATCAACATCAAAGTAGGCCAAGAAAGTGTCATCTACCAATTTCATCCTCTCAAAAGCATCAATATACTTCACAGTTGTTTCTAACATTAGGTAGGTGGAATTCCACCTTGTTTCAACATCAAGAGAAGGTTTTTTCTTACAATAAATTTTAACTTTCTCAACACATTCCCTAAACCTTGCAGTCCTAGATGGTGATGACCTAACATACCTCACAACAGTTCTAATTCTTGAGATTGACACATTTTGTTCCTCCAATCCTTCTCTAACAACAAGATTTATAATATGTGCACAACATCTTAAATGCATGTGGTTACAATCAAGTATGGCATTAGGCCCTCTAAGCCTACTTTTCAAATATCGAATAGCTCCATCATTTGATGAAGCATTATCCACCGTCACAGTGAAAACCCGATCAATACCCCACACTTGTAAGCCAGAATAAACCAACTTCCCAATAGTTTCACCTCTATGATTAGCAATTGAACAGAAGTTCAAAAAAAATTTCTTCAAAACCATTCATCATTAACCCAATGCACGGTAAGACACATATAATTAATGTTTTGAACGGACGACCAAGTATCTGTGGTAAGTGAAACAGTTTGATCTTTTAAAAGCTTCTTAAGGTTAGCAGTCTCTTCCTTGTAAATCCTTAAACATTCTCTAGCTACAGTCCACCTAGATGGAAATTTAAACATTGGATTCAATTGCCAAGAATATTCTCGAAATCCTTCATCATCGACAATACTGAAAGGTCTATTGTCTTTGATGCACAATCTAGCAAATGCCCTACTACATTTATGTTCATTAAAAGAATGATTAGTAAGAGATCTACTTTCCCCTTTCCCTACAGGCTTAAAACCTAAGATAGATTGTTTTTTATCTCCTTTCTTCCTTAACAAAACAGGAGACTTAGCACAACGGTTTTCTAAATGACATTTCAAATTAGAGGTACCAACATCACTAGAATGACATGCTAACCATATTTTACAATAAGGACATTGTGCTTTTGTTGTACCTTTAACATAAGTGAAATGATCCCATACCATTGATCTTTTAGCCCGTTTATGCCCTTCCCCCTTTTTATTATCAGCTTCTGCATTCCCATCTTTTTCTTCAACGGGTATCTCATTATGCTCGCTTTCGTTATCAATCTCAATAATTGGTTCCATCTGTTAAAACATACAATATTAGTATCAATTTAACATAAAATTAAAGGAACACAAAACCAACAAACTATCAAACAAATACTTGTAATTTATGTTGACTGATTAAGACATTTCCCAAACTTTATCCCGTAATACTCAGAACACACTCCGCATAATCAGTTTCATAGCTCCCATTTCACAGAAAAAGAAAGAGGGAAAGGAACTTTGTCGCGAACGCGAACCCAGCCGCCGGCGACACGAAGCTAAGTTTCGAGTTTAAACATGAAAGAACTTGAAGTAGACGATCGATAGAGTATGCTAAGGACTTGACAACACATCTTCAATACTCATAGGAATGTGTGCCAACTATATTATCAAGGAATGGAAAATTAACCAAAGAGAAAAATAAACAAATACTCGGTAAACATGCAATCGGAAAAAGTGGCTATATTATAAATATAGGTTTTAACTATACCAAAAGCGTAATGAACAAATTAGCAGTAAGCATCGGATTCATAGTCAATAAGAGATGCTTACTTCCAAGGAACATCTCTAGCAAGCATCTTGTCGCCTTTGTTATCTTCATACACCAAAGTATATTCCCCACTTCCATCTAATAAGCCCGTAATGGCCTTCTCCATTCGGTTGTTCAAAGATCCAGGGGCAGAATTGTCATTTTGTTCTGAAGGGAGGAACAACAGAAAATATTAATTCAACTCTCAACCCCACTCCAAGTTTTTTTTTTTTTGATAAAAATCAATGTTGGATGATATGTACCTGCAAGAAGGACTCTAAAGAGTTCATCAACAGCAGTGGAAAGCTTATCATAGCTATCATAGGCTTTGAGATCAACCTTTCTTCCAATGGGGACTCCATCCATATTAATCTTCACAAATAAGCCTTTACGAGAAATTTCAACTGTTTTTTCTAATGGAATAGAACTATGATTAAGAAACCATATACAACTTCAGAGGGCAATGAAGCACGACAACCTCTTGACCAGGCACTCGTCCATGTTTTACAGTTTCAGTTTTTATAATTCGCTTTCTCCCAGTTTCTTTTTGATAACTTCATGAGTTAACTGAAACAATTTGGGTCAGTTCCATTTCAAGAAAGATGCAACAACAGTTATTTGTCACTCGGTCTAAAAAATAAAATTCTTTATCACTTTATCATTATTTTTTAATTTATGATGACATATTTATTTTATAGAAATAGAGTATTTCATTTTTTATTTTGTAACTTCATTCAATGTTTTGTTTCATAAAATTAAACAAAATTTAAATATAGAATAATAATTTTTAAAATGGTGCATTAATTTTTTAAATGGTTACTAATACAAATAACATTTAAAGTAAAAAGTGATCTTTTTAATATGAAAATCGATAAACCGAGAAAATTAAATGGGGGGAATGGAGCCATGACTCTATTTTTTTTAGTTTATAGACATAATTTAGGGTGATAGGCTGACTATGAAAAAGAAGTTAAATTTCTCTTTGTGTTGGAAATGAAAAGTATCATTAAATGTGAAGATAATTTATTTGAAGCAGCTGATTTGAGATTTTTGGGTGGCAGATTGAAAGTTGTCCACAAAATCTTGCTAACAAATTTAATTGACGATATTTATGATAGAATCTGTAATGAACTCAGTACACTCTAATTAAAAACAATAATTAAATTATTGCATTTACGATTTTGTAAGAAATTTTTTGTAATTATTTTGTGTTCTTACTATTACCCAATTAGTATATGGGAGAGAGAAAAAGGTTGGTTAAAAAGAAAGTAAAAATATGTTTTAGAAAATTATAAAAGGTGATATGTGATTCTATCTTATAAGCTTCAATTTTTTCGATCAATATTAGTAACAATTTTTAAAAAAATTAATGCACCATTTTAAAAATTATTATTCTATATTTAAATTTATTTAATTTTATGATAACAAAATATTAAATGAAGTTACAAAATAAAAAAAATGAAATACTCTATTTCTATAAAAAAAAAATATGTCATCATAAACTAAAAAATAATGATCGAGTAATAAAGAATTTTATTTTTTAAACAAAGTAGCTAAAAATCGTTAAAAAAAACACAAAACAAAGTAGCTAAATTCAAAGAATAAAAAAGTAGCTTCCAATTTTAAGCCTAGAAATTCGACAATTTCCAGAAATAAATTCGTTTAATGAAATTTAAATTTTCAAAGTAAGAAGGTTTTGATTAAAAAAATGTGAAGAAAAATCTTTTGATAATATTAGAAAATAGTTTTTTATTTCTTGAAAGATAATATTTTCAAAGTAAGAAGGTTTTGATTAAAAAAATGTGAAGAAAAATCTTTTGATAATATTAGAAATAGTTTTTTATTTCTTAAAAGATAATATTAGAAAACACTTAAGGCAGACACTTATCACCATTTTAGTTGTATGACTTTTATTGAAAAGAGGAGTTATCTCCTTACCTTTTTTTCTCAATTAAATTATCTTCTTACTTCAAACAAATAAATAAATGAATAAATCTCAATCATCTTATTTGCTTAAATTTGAAATCTTGAATATTTTTCTTTTATTTTTTCAATCATTCATATTTATTTTTTGAAAGTAAAAATTCATATAATTTTTCTTTTAAAAAAAAAAAAGATTATTATTTATAGTAGTAGTGGTATTTTTTTTAAAGCAAAATGAGATTTTCAACTATTAAACCTAATAATTCGAATCTATAAGCCTACAAACATGCATTAATAGTAATTACTATATAACACAATGAATTTATTTTTTAAATAAAAAGTACCCAATTTTTGCCTCCAAAACTTCCCTTACCCCCCTCGGTCCTCCCTATAGTCACCTATATATCTCCACATTCATCAATTTTTTTTTAAATAAAATCTTCTTCTTTTTTTGACAGAAGTAAAATTAAAAAAATGTCTAACTAATGATCATCGATCTTGAAAACATAAGAAAAGTAGTTATAATCTAAATATATATTCTTAAATTTTAGACTAAAAGTGAAAAAAATAAATTAAATATCCACATCTAAATTTAAAAATTATCGTTAATACAAAAAAAAAACTGTTATTAATTAATAAATAGAAAATAATAAATTTAGTCTAAAATTTAAGAATATATATTTAGATTATAACCATTTAATGAATTTATTAGACTAAAAATGAGGTATTTTTTCAATTTTTTTTGAATTAAAAATAATAAATTTTAAGGCTCATTAAACAATTATTTTTTAAAAAAAATAATTAGAAAACGTTCAAATATTTAACCTAGTCTAGACACCTAGTGTTTATTAATTAATGAAAAAGAAATTTTTTTTTGCACATTTTCAAATGTTTTCAAAGAGTGTGAGTAGTATAGATCATTTTTCCCCTTTCTCTCCTCCCATGTTCCAAAACCATTTGCCAAAACAATTTGCTAAAACCATGTGTTGAATTAATTTCCATTTTAGACCCTTGATAGTGACATTTTTGTGCTCCAACTTGTCAAATTTAGAAACGACTTTGCTTTAATATATTTATAGATATTGATGTTCATCTTTGGCCTTGAAGCTTGTATGTGTAAGTGCTCCAATTTGAGCTTGTTAGTATTTTCGTTAGAAAATTAACGAAAGTTTTAACATTCCTAACAATTCCTAACATTCCTAACATTTCTAACCAAGTAAGGGTAGATTAGGGATTGCCAAAAAAAGATAAACCAAAGAAAAAATCAAAAAAGCAAAAGAAATGGTCAAAAACCCGAAATAGAAATGGCTGGGACATTTTCTGTTGCTTAATTTGAATTTTATTCCTTGTGTCCAAAGCGTGAAGCTATAATTAATGAACAGTGCACGCTGCAGATCATGTCCGCGCGGATGGTTATGCATTTTTCAGAGGGCTATAAATTGAGGCCTTCAGTCTCAGAAATAAGGGAGAAAAAACACAATTTGCAACTGCACCTTGGCAAAAATAGTGAGAAAACAGTGAGAATTCTCTAGAATTGTCACCTTTTTCTCAACTATTCACCCAAAATCACACTCACTCAAACACTCTCATATTCAAGCCTCAAACACTCTTACATTCAAGCCAAAAACTCCAAAACACAAAGAAGATTGGTAAACCCTCCTTCTCCTTACCCTAAACTCCTTCATGCATACATTTTCAAACTCCAAAATGTAGTTTGTTCATCTTCTTGTCTTAGATCCAAGAAGATCACCATGGAAGTTCATCTCCATGGATGATCTTCTACAAGGATCAACATTATTTTCAAAGTATTCTTACTTACTTGCAAAGAAAACACATTTTCAAAACCCTAAAAATCATTTTCATACATCAAATCTCATTTTCAAAGGATAAAATTCCCCTTCCCAAGCAAATGAAGTGCTTAGTCCTAATGTACCCAAGGATGGTTTGATATAGTTGATTCACCACTAAAATGTCAAGTGATCACTAATCAAAACCTAGGGAAATGGGGACAAGCATGGATGCCAAACCCCCCTTTAAAAACATGTTTTCCTTCTTGAGAAGTTGCTGTCCAGTAGCAATTTTCTAAGACCCCAGTCCATGGTCTAATTTTTGGACACAGATAAACTTGGAATTTGGTGTTGACTACAAAACACTTTTTGTAGCCAACATCCAGAGCTTTCCAGACATATTTTTACTTTATTTTTTGCGTGAGTAAAACTCCATTTTTCAAATTTTCTTTTGAAGGTCAGATCACCAGTCTCTGGAAGTCCAGATCTCATACCTGAGATTTCCAGAAGGTTTTGGGTCCTCAAATCTTCTCCAAAATGGAAAATTCTTTCACAGAAATCTTATTTGAGGTGTCTGGAACAACTTTCATTCTCTGAGTTTTCTCAGATTATGAAGTTTTAAAGCCCTTAAATCCATTTCAAAATCAAGTGTCCACTGCCTTTTTCATTCTGGCAGAAGTGGTTTCCAACTTCCAAAAATCTTTTGAGTACCAAAACTCAACCCAAAAATCACACCAAAAATTATGGGATCTGTCCAAAGTCTAATAAAGAATTCTCAATTTTTACTTTCCTCAGTTTCAACTTATTTTGGCCAAAGTAACACACACACACACACACACACACAAACAAATGATTTTTAGCTTGGAAGACTCGTTTTACGAGGCATTCCGGGTGCACACTAACGTCCTTCCCGGCGTGTAACGTGACCTCCGAACCCAAATCTCTAATCTCGGGCATTTTTCAAAGTTTTGGCCCTTAAAACAAAAATGGCGTGGCGACTCCGGTCTTTTTTTTTTCGATTGGTTTTTCAAAGAAACAAAAAATTTCAAAGTAAACCTTTCGAAAAAATTTTGGTGGCACATCATCACAGTGGCGACTCCGCTGGGGATAATAAGCTTTTTCTAAAAAAAAAAAATGATATTTGGTATATCGGTGGAAACCATTAAACTTCCCGTTATCGCCTCCTAACACGAGTCGGGGATAAATTGTGGTTTAACAATCCCACGTACCGGTATCATTGTTTTCAAAAAAAAAAAGAAAAGCTTTTGAGGGTCAAGCTTCCGTCCCGGCATTAAAAATCATTTGTTGTGTGTGTTGATTTTTGCACATTTTCGTGTTGTTTTGGCCGCCTCGGAAAAAGTCAAAATTTTGACTGTCGGAATCATGTCCCTAACCGTTGGAATTTTTGTGTTTATGTGCTTATGTGTGCATTTACTTTCAAAAAAAAATTTCAAAAAAAAAGGGAGTTTCAAAAAAAAAAAAGAAGAAAATTTTCAAAAAAAAAATCATGCATCATTCTTTTTAAGACACATAAAAAATTTCTATTTTACTCAGAAAAAGAAGATAGATCGTTTGCACACTACGCGCACGTGACCGTACACCGCACACTACGTCCCTAACCCGGGGAAATCCTTGTCGCGGCCCGTTTGGTCTTATTACGCCTCTCGGTGCAAGCAATGTGACTACCCAAACATCCCATGGAGCCTCGTGTCGACCATGCACTTGTCCGTGACACACTTTGTCCGAGACCCGGTTGGTTTTTAGTCCGGTCCGTGTCATGCCCCGTCCGTGTATAGACCTTTCCTTTCAAGCCTTTGTCGGCATACCGACTCAATATCTTTCGGGACCCTAATCGCCGAAGTCATGCCGGTTTTCCGCCGCAGACTTTGACCAAGATATTGACCGGCGCCTTGACTTCGGCTCCGATCGGCACAAATTATACACCGACTCCCAAAGATGACACCGAGTCATCAAGGATTAATGATTATTCCATGCCTAATTACGGCCTAATTGACGACAAGTCAAGATCAATCGTGGACATTTATCACCCAAATCATGCCGACTTTTCGTCGAGCCCCTGACATGATCTTGACTTTTGACGTCGCCTTGTCCGTAATTTACATCGAATGCTCGTTAAGACTCGATTACCCGCCGACTTTTAGGATCGTTTTCTTTCGGCCGGTGGGACCCGCTTGCCCTATAGGACCTCGCCCGGGCCGTCCACCCCGGGAGGTCGAAATACTGTGGAATACGAGGGGCTTATAGACGTAGTGACGGGGCCCACCGATCCAGATCCGCAGTAGTTTGCGAAAAGAAGAGCAATCTTTTCCAACCGATTAGGTTAATAAAACATGTTTTAAGTAAACAAGAACAAATAACCGCATGTTGCATGAGCCCAAAGCCCAAACACCTACCCTCCTTCATTCCCTGACATCTCTCGAACCTCGTGCCCTTTCCCCCGCAGCCTCCTCACAAAGGTTGGTTCCGACACCGGTCACCGTTTGATTAGTTGGGAAGAGTCAAGCGCATCATCGCCTTCGCCGTTTGTTCCGACTCCGGGTTTCGTAATGTCCGCATCGCCCGGTAATGATGGGGACAAACGCTCCGTCCTCCAAAATCCCTCGCATGCACTCAAAGCATTGGATCCAGCTTGGTAGAACAGATGAGACTTCGACATGAGGCTCAAATCGACGACCTTCTCGGGGTTGTCGCAAGTCATGGTTTGACTATCGCCCCAATTCCGATGGCACTTTTACCGCAAAGAAGGAAGAAAGGTTCTCCTCCTCTTCTTAATCGTCCCGATACATCAAGATGCTACCCCAAGATTCCTATGTCTCCACCGCCGGACTCCCGCCCGTCGACTTACAGTGGCAACCGGCCCCCAAACAAAGAATTCAAAAGGCCACCATTCCAACAAAGAATGTGGACGAAAGAGTTCGGCATACCGTCGCTGTCCCCTCTCAAAGTGATACCGATCCCGCAAATATCGCATGGGTAATGAAGATCGGGAAACAAAGTGGAAGAAATATGGTCACCCATCAAAGCCCTCGAGGAACGCCGTAACAAACAACAAGCTCGGATTGAAGAGGCCACACGCCACTTCGGGACATTAACAATCTCCCAACCGACCGGGCTACCCGAAGGACAAACATATGCCTGTTCCCCGGATCTTAATACCTCTCATTACCCCGCAGAGTCCAACCATTCGCTTCTGTATGAGCCCAACAGCCAGATCTCCCTGACTAGCTCAACTCAAAGTCATTCCAAAGACCGCCAACCCGAGGTCCCAAATCCACCACCACTCGTAGAACACATTTGGTGGGATATCTCGTGATCGTCCCGACCGCCTTGAAAGTGGACTATCAGATCGGATACACGAGGACCGTCCTCCTAAGAAGAAGAAAATTTCCTCCCAAAGAAAATTGAAAGAGAGGTTCGAGGCCGGTGATACCAGCTGGGTACGCTCGGGAGCCATCTCGGGGATTTGATTACTATGTACTCTACTCTAGCCGCCTTTTCCCCAAAGCAAACAGGATAGAAAAGCCGAAAAGCCTTGCCAACGATAGAATTGAGACCCTGGACACCGTAATACCGTAGATCCGGGTAATTTTACCGCCAATCGAAATCTATCCCCCGCGGGATCGCCCAAGATTCGCCTTGTCCAGCCTCCCGAGCGTACACCGACGAAAGAAAGACCAACGCCGCTTGGCGCTCGCACTCAATCAATATGTCGACTGGGATGGCAACCGCCACAAACGGCCTCAAGCATAACCCAGTGGGCTTCAAAGAAAGGTTCTACCTCGCAAGAAAAAGGCACGAAGTGACCGGCTTGATGACTCTCTTTCTCCCGCACAAGCACCAAATCTATGATCCCCGCCTATATGGTAGCATGATCACCTTCTCGCGACGAAGATTTGCCAAGAGATGTTTCCCAAAGACAATGAAGCTTTGTACATCACCATTAAGCTCAACACCGTATCGCTCCCTGGAGTATTGGTGGATAATGGATCGGCCATTAATGTCCTTCCTTAGCATGATGCGGGCCCCGCGCATCAATGAAAGGCATATGATCCCATCTACCCGGATTATCAAGGCCTACGACGGCTCGTCTCGCCCCATCCTGGGACAAGACTCGAACTCGGTACGAAACCCAAATGGTGCCCGAAGTTCCATGTAATGGACATCCCATCCGAGTTCACACTCTATTAGGACGCCCTTGGTTGCATCACATGAAAGCCATAGCTTCCACCCTCCACCAATGCGTCAAATTCATTAACCGACAAGGGGACCTTTAAGTCATAAGGGGTGACAGCTTCCTCATAGGGAACGAAGCCGAGACCGTCACTAAGCATGCTCTTAGCCGTACACCGGGCTACCTCCTCCGAATCGACCAAGGGACTATCGGGCAAGTCTCATCGAATCCCCTGTAATCCGGTGATGCCAATTATGTCAACGCACTCAAGCGAGCAGACTCAAGAAGTTCGATTCATCAAATTCAATTGTCATTTCCAACATTTGGAGGCATACCGGAAGGAAACATTGAACACCGCCATGATACATGTGCACACAAACCCCGGTCCCTAATCACAGCCTTGTCACCATTCTTCAAACCCCCTCTCTGACCCTGCCAAGCCAGGAAGTTTTCATGATAAAGATCGACAAGCATCGTCATACTCAACTCGAATCTATGAACGTCGTGTGGGACGTCCTCCTTGCCGAACCGCCCGCTAAGCCTTTCCGCTCGAGCATGGGACATGAGATTTTTCCAAAGAAGACACCGAGACGCAATACGTCCTTACATCCGGGATTGAGCGGTCAGATTGTGACGAGATAGAATTCCCTGCACTGAGGAAGATCCCTACATCCACATGCTCGCTGTGCGCCAAACACAATTGATTCTCGGTTCGTACAAAGAGATGATAGCAATGATCGAGGAAGGAGGACAGAAACAAGATAACCCCGAGTCATGAGGTCACCGACAAAGAATGCCGCTAAAGAATTGGGAAACTCTCTCGTGCCCGTCCGCGACCAAAGAAGAAATGATCACCAAGCTTGGATTGGTCCCCCGTCCCTTTGTGTCAACCTTTGTAAAGTCCTCCGAGTCTCTCATTGTTGAGTTTGAGTCTTCCGAGTCGTCCGATGTCCTCACGCCTGAAGACCACGAAATTGTAGCCAATATCGTATTCCCTTTTATTCTCAATGAAATGACGAACCTTTCTCGAGTATCCCTTGATTGCCACTTTAACTAATGATGAATTAACTAATAATCTAAAACAAGCTTAATAACGATTCACTAGATGAAGAAGCGTACACATTAAATGAACAATATATCAAAGAAATCTTTAAGGTGTTGTCCGGAAAGAGGAAAATCGAGCCCAAGCCGCCGAAGAGATTTTGACGAGTGTGAATTGGGAACCGGAAGAGCCTAAAGAGACGCAGATTGGTAGTTTCTTCGAAGGGACCGAAAGGGATGCCCTAATTGAGCCGCTAAAAGAATTCGTGGATGTGTTCGCATGGTCCTATAAAGATATGCCAGCCTCGATCCTTCCATAGTTGAGCACCGAATACCGCTCGACCCGTAAGTCAAGCCGCAGCGTAAGCTAAGAAGAATTAAGCCCGAATGGTCCCTACAAGTGAAAGAGGAGATAGAAAAGATGCTCGTAAGGTGGTTCATCGTGGTCATTGAATATCCTACATGGCTTTCCAACATAGTAATGGTGACCAAGGCCAACGGAAAGATCCTGTCGCGTAGACTTCAGAGACTTGAACAAAGCCACCCAAAAGACGATTTCCGCCAAACATCGACATTTTGGTAGATTCCACGGCCAACCATGAAGTTAAATCCTTCGTCGACGGTTTTGCTTGCTACAACCAAATCAAAATGGCGTAAGAAGATCAAGCCAAAACAGCCTTCACAACCCCTCGGGGCACATATCGCTACACGGCCATGCCGTTCGGACTAAAGAATGCCGGGGCTACGTACTGCAGGGCGCCTACGCTGCTCCATGACATGATCCACAAAGAAATTGAGGTCTATGTGGACGACATGATAATACACTCCAGAGGATCGATGGCCAACACTTTGTTGATTTGAGAAAATTCTTCGGCCGCCTCCGAGACCACAAAGATGAGATCGAATCCAGCCTAAATGCACCTTCGGTGTAAGACGAGGCAAGGTGCTAGGATATATGGTGACGTAACGGGGAATCGAAGTAGACCCCGTAAAATCAAGGCCATAGTCGAAATGAAGCCACCCCTGACACCGATGTAAGTGAAATCCTTCATGGGAAGATCGCAATACATAAGCCGCCAGTAAATCACCGACCTCGATCCGCGAGCCGATCTTCAAGTTGATGAAGAAAATGCCTACACAAAATGGACTCCGTAATGCCGCCGCTTGAATGCATCAAGGCGTACCTCGTGAATCCCCGATTCTTTGCCCACCACATCGCAAAAGCCGCTATTGCTATATCTAACTGTCACGGATACAAAGAATTGGGGCTATGCTAGCTCAAGAGAAGAAAGATTCCAAGGTCGAAAACGCCATCTATTTCGTGGAGCGTAAAGCTTCAGGGAAGCGAACTCAATTACTCGCCAGTGAAAAGACTTGCGCAGTTTGGTCTCGGGTAGTGGGAAAGTTGAAACACTACATGCAGCCTCACCCGATACATCTCGCCTCAAGGATAGACCCCATCAAATATCCGTTCGACAAGCCTTCCATCTCTATGAGGTTGGCAAAATGGTCATTCTTTTGGCCGAATACGACATCACTTATGTTTCAAGGAAATCCGTAAAAGGACGCATAATGGCGTAACATTTGGCCGATTTCCCAAGTGATGAGTCCCGAGGACTCGAACCTCAATTTCCCGATGATGGAATCTTTGCTCTAGAAGGAGAAAATCGCCGGCAACTCTTCTTCGACGGGGCGTCAAACAAAAGGGGGAACGGAATAGGAATGCTTCGGTCGATCCTACCGACGAACACACCCCCATAGCAAGAAGGTTGAACTTCGAGGTCACCAACAACGCCGTCGAATATGAAGCTTGCATAGCCGGGTTGAAGCCGCCCTTGAAAGAAATATCAAGGAATTGGAGGTGTATGGTGACTCGCCCTCATCATCAATCGTGTCTCTAACAAATGGAAGACCGTAGACCCGTGTCTACGTAAATATCACACTTACATGGAAGAGCTAGTAACTCAATTCAAGGAAATCGCCTTCCATTACTTGCCCAGAGATCGCAACAGCATTTGCAGATGCTCGGCAACACTAGCCTCCCTCGTTGAAATACCCGAAGGGAAGTCCGTCAAACCATTCGTAGCCTGGAGAAGAGAAAATCCCGCTTATTGCTTTGAAATCGGCAGAGGCCGAACCGGCCAAATGATCCCCGGTACACTCGCATCTATCAAGCACCGAAGAACGGAGAAGCCTCCTTCAAAAATGAAGATGGGGAATATAAAGAAGGAATCAAAGCAAAAAGTCTCTCACTCGAAGCGACTCGCCTCCCACTATGTTCTTTCGGGAAACATGCCGTACAAGAAGCGTTATCAAGGCCCTCCCGCGATGTATCGGCAAACAAGAGGCTACCGAACTCATGAAAGAAATACATGGTGGTACTGCGGCCCCCACATGAATGCTCGAGCTCCGATGCAAATCATACCGAGAATGGGGTACTTTTGGATCTCCATGGAAACCGATCGCATCCAGCTGGCCAAAAGCCGCGACAAATGTCGCCGATACTCAAATCTTAATCATTTGCCTCCTCACGAAGTTATACCGCATGACAACCCCTTGGCCTTTCGTCACTTGGGGAATTGATGTCATAGGCAAAATCACGCCACCAGCAAAGAACGGCCACGAATTCGTCCCCGGTAGCCGTGGACTATTTCACCAAATGGGTTGAAGCCAAGTCCTATAAAATCCTCAACTCAACGAAAGTAGCCCTCTTCATCAAAGAGAACATCATATGCCGATACGGGTTGCCACCGAAATCATCTCGTATAATGGATCCCACTTCAAGGGGAATGCGAAAGGCCGCCGCGTAATTCGTAATAACTCCGTCACAAGTCATCTCCCTACTGTGCCCCAAACCAACGGAGCCGTCAAGCAAAGCAAACAAGACTCTGGAAAACATTATCCGGAAAATGGCTGTCCGAGGCAAAGATTGGCCCGAAAAGTTACACCTGGCACTCTGGGGCTACAGAACATCCGTCAGAACGGCAACCGGGGAAACACCGTTTGCCCTCACATACGGAATGGAAGCCGTACTCCCAATCGAGCTAGAAATCCCCTCGCTCCGTGTGTTGTTGGAAAGCCAGATCAACGAGGTCGAATGGCTCCAAAGTCGCCATGATGAATTGGCCCTACTAGATGAACGCCGATTGAAGGCCATGGAACACATCCGAGCCTACCAAGGAAGAATGGCCAGGGCCTTCGACAAGAAAGTAAAGCATCGGGAGATCCGAGAAGGTGATCTCGTTTTGAAAGAAAAGCCTCCAGTCCGCATCAACCCACTTGGCAAATGGGAGCCTGTCTGGGTCGGGCCATACATCGTCCAAAAGATCTTCTCCGGAGGAGCCATGCAACTTGCAGACCTCGACGGAAATCCCTTTGTACACCCAGTGAATGGTGACAAGCTGCGCAGATACTACGCGTAAAAACACTGAGTCAAAAAAAAAAGAGAAACAAAAAAAAGAAGTGCTAAAAGAGTAATACCCAACAAGGTTGAAAGCCCGAAAAGGGCGGCCTAGGTAAAAAACAGGGTTGCACCAAAATAAAAACAAAAAAAAAAAAAACAAAAAAAAAAAAACAAAAAAAAAAAAACAAAAAAAAAAAACAAAAAAAAACAACAAAATCGACTGTGTCGAACTACGGAGACCCGAGCCCTTTTGTCCGAAGGGAACGTAGGCACTGAAACGGTTCGGTCTAAAGCACAAATAAAAGTCATACTTTGACATCAATACACCGATCGTACCATGAAAGCGTCTCGAAAACTCTAAAGCAATTCAAATATTCATTACAAGTTAAAAACTTTTTGATGAGTCTAAGCCCGATTCATTCCTACAACCGGCAACCTCGCTAAAAGAAACTAAGATACATAATCAAACTAATGTGTCTCGCTACGACAAGAAAGGGATACTCGGAAAACTCGAGTCACTCCAAGCCACTCGTATCGGCATCCCCTCTCTTCTTCCCCTTCGAGTCTTCTTCTTCTCGAACAGAAAATGTCGGTCTTCCTCCTACCAAGCTCCGGTATAGGAACAGGATCTATCAAACCAGCCTCCGTCAGTGGCCTTAGTGGCCCTAGCATCATCTCTCATCTCCCGTAGCCTAGCCGGTAGCATAGGAGTCCTCCTCTCCCCGCCTCTTGACATAAGCCTCATAGTCGGTCACCACATCTCCGCTCCCCGTCATGAGGGTTGGCCCTCGCCTCGCCCTCCTCCTCTCCGAAACCGTCAGTCCTCCGCACCCACAATGGCCTCACGCCGTCTCAAAATAGCCATCTCGAGTCTCTCCCAAATGCCTCTCGTACTCAATCCAGTACCAAGTGGTCAAGAACACAGGTCTCTGACGCCCGAGGATAACCCGAGGAGGAAAGACGTCATACCTCCATACTCGGAAAGAAATGGAAACACCGAAGGATCATCCATAGAAGCGTAAGCCACCACCCCGGTGGCTATATCATCAAAGTCCTCCAAAGGAACTCCGCTCCAAGCCGAATCGTCTCAAAACCAAAGCCGAATGTAAAAGCCGGACCGAGAAAGCCCCGAAGCATGACCACATGAGACCCGTCCCCGAAGTACTCGCGAGTCTCCACCCGCCAACAAGGCACCGACCATCCGATATCTTCTCGTCCGGCGACCAGCCATCCAACGCTCCCACGAGCCCCGATCATCAAAATCTACAAAGAACCCCTCTCCCGGCGAATGTCCAAGGCTTCGATCATATCGAAGTTTCCCGAAGAACCCCAAGCGCTCCATCGCCCACAAAGTCAAGAGAAACGGGCTGCCCCCGCGCATATACCGTCTCCCGTAGCGCCCTATCGAGAGCATGAAAAGTCTCCCCTAGGATCAGAGGTACAACATCTCTGCCCAAGCGACAATGAACGACTACATCCAGCAGAGACCGATGACAAATCCCAAAAGAATAGACCATGAACAAGGTCCCGAACATGCAAAGTGCAAAGGCATCCCAATAGGCATCGTCAAGCAAGCCTAAGCCCCTAAATCTATCAGGGAGACCGGAAATATCAAAATGATCGGGACTACAGATCATACCTTGTGCTTCCTCCGGGGAAAGATGAAGGAGGTTGCACAATCTATCAACGAAAGAGGCTCCTCCGGCAAAGGAACCGCAATCTCTTCCACCTCCGGACCGCCAAGCAAAGCCCGAAATTCTTCCACGGTCGGAACAACCTCATTGTAAGAAAGGCAAAAGACATGCCTTCTAGTATCCCAAAATGATGAAGAAGCTCTCAAGAGGTCGTAGTCCGGAACCAATTCTTTGAGGGACCATAAGCACTTCACCTTGTACCTTTCTTCAAAGAATGACCTCCTCTCATGCATAATCTCCCGAGACCACTCTTTAAACTTGGTGAAGAATTGCATTTGAGAATTTTGGGACAATTTGGGTGGATTTCTCATGCTCACAATTCTCTCCATGGTTTTTCTCTCCTTCTTCCCGAAAATGGCCGTTTGAACCGGTGGTTGAAGAAGGTATTTGAATTTGAAATAAAGTAAGACCAGATTCAAGCAAAATTAAAGGACAATGTCGTATTCCGTGTCCTATCCGCGCGGATAGTATTGCTACCAAAAAATCTTTGCAATACCCAAACCGTCGCACCAAAGGAATATTTTGTCCCACCCAAAGCCCGTCCAAACCAAGCCATACACCAAACATCTACACCCTTGCCAAAAAACCTAGGCTCATGCAACATTGCATTCATACAGCATTGCATTCAAAAAAAAAAAAACATAATAAAATAACAATAATCCTAAATTATTACATTAAAAAAAAAGCAAAAAAAAAAGAAGCAAAAAAAAATGTGCATAAAAATAAACTGTATCTGTCTAAATAAATACAATCTCGCCCCGTAAATCAATCTCAAAAATCGCCTCGAAGGATCGCGCCGTAGTCCCTTGGCCGGGCCTTTCCCTGGCCCCTCTTGCGGCTCGGGCCCGCCTCCTCGCAGTCATGAAGATCTCGGGCTCAATCATCATCCTCGTCCCCTAAGAAGGCTCGTCAGACCAACCGGCACGCCCGATACGGCAAGCCAAGATCTCGCAAAGAAATCATATCCGAAGGTGAATGCGTCGGACTCCCGGACGTGCGAAGAAGATCCACCATGCCGCGCACGTGTCCCCGCCCGTAAGGATCTCCGAGAATGACGTGATCCGAAGGTAGTACCACGCGGGGATCAAGGAGAGGAGAAAGAGGAGTCTCGAAGGAAGTCTCTGAAGGGATAGGGGAAGCCTCCCGCCTGGCAGGCGCCGGCTGTGGTCTCCTCGCTCTAGACCGAGGGGCTCCACAAGCCACCATCCTCCTGATGAATCTCTTAGCCCCGATCACCGCTTCGTCGCCTTCTCCACGACCACCTCCGAAACCGCACGAAAGCAAAAGCGTCGAAATAGTTGAGGCGAAAAATGATGACAGGAAAGAAAAGAAAAGACAAAAAAAAAAGAGGTGGGAAGGAGTAAGCCATACTCTTCATACCCTGGACGAGGCCTAAAGCTCGTGGAAGCCGCTCAGCCGAGGGATTCGCACCTCAATCGGACCCCATCCCGGACATATGAAAAGTCCGTCCGAGGGTACCGCGGACCCCTAACCCCTCTCTATCAAGAACCCGGGGCGTCCTCGCCTCCTCAAGACAAATACCGGATACGGCTCAATCGCCACGAATGCCGAGAAGTGCCGGCCGCCCGTAATCATCCCAGTCAGCGCATCTCTCACTAGGGTGCATCATGTCGGCAGGAGGCTCCATCGGTGTCAACAAAGGCGAATTCACGCCATGCCGGCGCGTCACCCTCTCCCCGCATAATAGACGCCGCAAGTCAAGCCCCTCAAAATCCTCCGCCGCACGGTCCATACCTCGCCGCCTCACTGCGCCACATCGAAACGATCCTGTGGATAGAATATCATCCCCTCATCCGTCTCGCCCCGTCAAAGGCAAAGTGGGCCCTCGTATCCGAGGGTCGTGCGCCCTCCGGAACCCTTCTTCTCCCGGCAAACTTGGACCAGAACGCATGGCCGGATACGCCCGACGTACTCCGCCGTCCGTCGCCACATCGTGACGTGAAAGAACTCCAACGCCCAT
Organism: Adenophora triphylla var. japonica; assembly: GCA_022495995.1. Lineage (NCBI taxonomy): Eukaryota > Viridiplantae > Streptophyta > Magnoliopsida > Asterales > Campanulaceae > Adenophora > Adenophora triphylla. The sequence continues at coordinate 1,888 of JAFEMH010006253.1, read as the reverse complement.
ACCGCGAAAGGTAAAAATCAAATCAATTAAGTGCGAAAAAGATACGTGCTTAAAGAAAAGAGGGAAAGCAAAAGGAAAGCTTATACCTCCGTGAGGGAACTCGAAGCATGTCAAGGAACCGACAGCCTTTCCGCTATACCGATCTAGAGCGAAATAGAGCTCGCCAGCCCCGCTCTCCCCAAGATATCTCTCCGGCCCATCCCCACGTCCTCCAAGGACCTCAAAGAAAGCAAAGACAGCCGTCCCTCGGCATGTCCAAAAGAGTGCTCGAAAAAGCAAACCATAAAAAGGCCCTAGCACCGCTTCGCCGCCTATCCTCTCATCTCCAAATTTCGTAGCTCCCAATGATCTCCACAATCTTTCCCTCGACCACAACAGACTCTATACCCATCCCCTTTTGGGAATAGGGGAAAATCCTAGAAGGGCCTCGCAGATCCCGGATCGCCGTATCCGTCTCTCCACTCAATGCCGCGTCCATTAAAGGACAAGACCCGTGATCGCAAAGATAGTCAGAAGGCGTAACCGTCGCCTCGCCCCAGAAGAAGTGAAATGTGTGGGTCACGTCCCACCAGTGCTGTGCCAAAGCGAAGACCAGACCCTTACTCTTGGGAAACTTGACCAACCCCCTCAAGCACTCAATGAACTCGTACAAGCCTGCCTCAATGACAATCCGTCTAGGACTCATCATCGCTCCTCCGCCCATATCCGGAAGCCGGTCCCATAGACCAATCACGCACTCCACCGATCCTCGAGTCTTCATCTTGTTCGCCGTCGCGTCACAAAGCGATCTCCACCCCCGCAATTGAAAAAAAAAAAAAAAAAAGAAAAGAGTCAAAAAAAAATTTTGCATTCAAAAAAAAAATTTGCATTAAAATAAAAAGAGAGCATGCACATGCATCATAGACATAAAATTTTGAAGAAAATTCGGCAAAAGATAACAAAGATGCAATGAACCTAGCCCCATTTTTCTTGCACAAAAGAAAGCAAGCTTTTCACCAAATCCCAATCAACATTCATTCATACATGAAGAAAAATTCATACAAGGAGTCAACGGAAGCAAAAACTCCGTCCCATTTTCATAAAATAACATGCACACATTCATTCAACGGAAGCAAAAACTCCGTCCCATTTTTCATGAAATAGCATACATGAACAATTTTTTAAATCATTCATTCAATCAAAGGGGAACGAAAAATCCATCCCACTTTTCATAGAAAATCACATTCTCAAAAAAAAAAATGCATTCATATCATTCATATCATTCATCATCCCATCACAAAAAAAAGAAAGGCATGCACACATTCATGTCAACATTGCAAGGTCCGTCCCAATTCCGGAAAATTTTCATAGTCTCATATTTCAAAAAAAAAAAAAATTTGGCAAAAATGCCCATTCTTTTTTCAAGCAAAATGCATTACCCATATACTCATTACAACATGCAAAGCATCAAAATCAAAATCCAAGGCCAAGAACATCAATTATTCGAAATTCAAAAAAAAAAAAATCAAAAATCACCAAAAATCAATTTCAAGCAAGAAATCGACAAAGGGATCGAAAAGATTCAAGTATACCGTGCGAAGACTCTGGATCGCTGGCCCAATGTTGCCACGCACGGGGTAATGCTCCTCCGCAATCGATTGCGAAAGAGAATAGTGCCTCCTCATTCGGACAAGCTCCAATCGCCTCTCCGCTACCGGACCACGTCCTTGGCCTTGAATGGCTACTCCCGCGTGTTCCATTGCTTGAAAATCAGAAGAAAATCGGAGGATTTCGAAGCTCTTGGGCCCGAAAATGGCGTTTCTACGCTCTCTCTCTCTCGTGAAAACTCGGAAAGAAAGGTGAGGAGAGAAAAAGGGGGAAGTGGCGGCGGCCCTTCATTTAAAATAGC